>JAIUCT010000088.1:155771-183265 GCA_021307375.1 Tetraneura akinire
TATTATATTATATTATATTATATTATATTATATTATATTATATTATACTAATATTATAAATTAGCTAATATTCATTATTAAACTAATTAAAATAATAATAAATAAAAAATGAATTTTTATTTTATTAATCATCGTTTCTTTAGTTATCATAATCAATAATATTTATCATCGGAATTGGATTTCTCGATGATTTACGATTAAGAATAAAAATAAAATTTTTCATAATGTTAATTTATCTATATGATTAATAAAAAAAAACTGATAATATTTTTGTCAAGAACCAATATGTTACTTATAATAAATGTAAATTTATACCATATAATATTGCCTCAATTAAAAATTATAAACATAATTTCAATAACTTTAGTTAAAGAAAGCCATTTTTTTATTAAATAATTAAAGTTTATTGTATTATTTTTATTCATAATATAATAATAAACATAATAAAATAATGCTTATATTAATAAATTTCTGCAATTATCAATACCCGAATTAAAATATTTCGCGAAACCATGATTTTTTTTTGCGTGTAAGTGTGTTAAAGAGTCTTTTGTTTGTACATAAATAGGTATAATCCTTATTTATATGTCACAAAAAAATTATTAATTTGCTGAAAATCTCCATAGAATGCGTATTATAGTAATATAAAGCAAGAAAGGTTTAAAAGAAATGCGTCAGTCACTTATTTTTTATCCGGGGCGTTACACGACGAAATCATTTCGTCATATTATTATTTTTAGTCGTGGAACAGTTTTACGACACAAGAATAATAATTATATATGTTCGGAAAGCCATTCTACTAAGAGAGCAGAAGAGGTCCGAACGATAATAATTAATCATCCGTGCAAGTTGTCCGAGTTACCTGGTCGAATAAAAAAATCGCGTGGTTTTCCGTTAACCCAACCAGATTATAATATAATATAATCTATAAATATCCCGTCTTGAAGAGATCGAAAACCGCGACAGTTCTTCTTTCATATATCATATTATCATAAACAGGGTGATAATAATTATTGTATGTTACCAAAAATAATAATTATTATATGTATATAATGCATACCGAAAACTATACAAGTAATTTCTCCCATTTTACTGTGACATTAATTATTCTGAACACCCTGTATATACGACCGAAAATTTATGCATAATCTCTCCTACATAACGTGTGCGGTATGTCAAAAACATTCAGCTTTGTTATATAGTTGTAATTGCGTACAATATGTACCTATGTAGGTATATATTTTTTTTCTTGGAGGTCAAATTGAAATTTATTTTTAGTAATGTTAATCATTCGCAGAGTTCGGATTACAGTCCTAATATTGTCCATTATAATAGTAGCATTAGTAGCAGTATGTTATTATTAATATTTTCGATTTTTAACCACATGAAGATATCGGTTAGGTTAATTAGGTTAATGATACCTTAATTAAATAAGAGATTTCTACTATTATGTGTGATTCACACGTAAAGGCTTTTATTCTTGGAGTTAAATCTCATAACGCATATTTCGGTTGTACGTCCTGTGTTGAAGAAGGATCGTATATAAAAAATCGTATAGTTTTTCCTGGAATTGATTCACCATTGAGGACAGATGAATCTTTTCACAATAAATCTAATGAGGAATATCGTAAAGTTGATTCCCCTTTACTACATTTACCAATAAATATAACTAATATTGTATGTCTTGATTACAGTGGCGTAGCAAGGGTGAGGCGACTGAGGCATTTGCCTCAGGCGCCATCGTAATGGGGGAGCTAAATTTTGACAAATTTTTTAAAATAAATTGTATTGATATGATTAATTAATGGAATAAGTTTCCGTCAATTTCGGATTTTTGTCTGGTGAATCGTTGCACAGCATGAGTACCAGAGAATTCAAAAGAGCAGCAATGGATTTAGCAATAAAATATGAAAAAGACATCAATAAGGCACAATTTATTTTTATATAGAATATATTTCTGATTTTCAGCACGTAGTTCTCTCAATTATTCCTGACCGTATTAAATCAGTAGGTAACAATTCTTGAATTACATCAGCTGATTCAAGATTACAATTTAAAGGAATTATATCCAAACATAGATATAATATGTAGAATATTTTTGATATTGCCTGTAACTGTAGTTACTTGTGAACGTAGTATTAGTAAACTAAAACTTGTAAAAAATTTTTGAGATCAACTATGGGTCAGGAAAGACTTTCAAATTTGTCAATATTATCTATCGAAAATGAAGTTTGCAGAGAAATTGATTTTGAAAATATAATTGATGAATTTGCAACTATAAAATCTAGGAAAATAAATTTGTAACTTTGGAAAACTTTATTATATTTTTATTTTTTATACTCATTTATTTAATAGGTACTATTTGTTTTTCTTTTTTTAATTATTATTATTCTGAATATATGTAAAACTTAATATTAACATAAATAAATATATCCTATCCTTATCCCAAAAATAATAGTTCAGAATTTCAAAAAATGTTGGGGTCTGGGGACGCATATTTTTTAAATTGCCTCAGGTACCAGAAAAGCTTGCTACGGCTCTGCTGGATTATATGCATAATGTGTGTCTTGGGGTAATGAAACGATTAATTTTGCTTTGGGTCAGGGGACCAAAAGATATTAGATTGTCTGATGATAAAGTAAATCAAATTAATTGTGAATTAAATAAATTAAGATCTTATATACCATCAGAAATTTGTCGTCTTCCTAGATCACTTAATGATATTGAGTATTGGAAAGCCTCTGAACTCCGAACATTTTTATTATATTCCAGACCAATTGTGTTAAAAAGTAAAATTAAGAAATAATACTACTTGTATAAACATTTTATGTCATTAGTATATGGTATTAGAATTTTCATGTGTTCTGAATCTTACCAAATTTTAAACAAAGAAGCTTCAGTATTTTTACGGAAGTTTGTAAATAATTATTCTTCTTTATATGGTAATCATTTAATTACATATAATGTGCATAATTTAATACACTTGCCTATGTTTTCCTCAATTCATGGAGTGCTGGATAATTTTAGTGCTTTTAGATATGAAAATTATTTACAGTACCTATATAAAATTATCTTTAAAATCTGAAAGTATCCTTTACAGGAAATATATAATCAAGTTATTGAAAAACAACAATTGGAAGAACATTTAATGAATATGAATCATTTGCCAATTTTAAATAATGAAATAGGAAATATTGATTCTTTTGAATTTGTATGCTCAACAGATAAATTGTATAAATCTATTTTTTTAAACAGACAAATACCAAAATTAATACTTTTAATATAAAAGATAAATATGTAATGCTTAAAAATAATAGTATTGTATGTAATATGTATAGATAATATTGGATAAAGAGTCTACAGATAAAACAATTAAATTTGCTGTAAAGAAATTTCTTAATTGTTCATCCTTTTTATCGAAACCAATACAACCTACAGTAATTATGGTAATATGGTTATTGGTATTTATGTAATAAATAATAATAATAACTCAATATAAAATAAATAATAAATAATAACTCAATATTCAAATTTTTTTTTATATGTGAAAATGATTTTAAATATAAATGTATTTATATTCCAGTATCGGATAATTCGGCTGTAATTTCATTATTATGTCATGGAATAATATTATAAATTATTTTTGTTTTGTATTTTATATTTATAAATATATATATGTATAAGGAAATATTCTATTATTTCTTGTACCTACTACTTATCGTACTATATTTATAATAAATTAATATAGTCAAATGTTAATATATCTACATATAACATATGAATAATAATTAATAATGATTAAATTATTTATTATTATTAAAAATAAAATTGTGTTTATCATATTATTACATATTTTTTTAATTCCTAATTTTCCTAATTATAAATTATTAAAATATTAATAGGTATATTAATTAGTTAGGTATACATTTTAATTAGCATAACAATTAGATTTAAATGAGCAAATTTCTTATAGTTACTAGTTAGCAATTTATAATTAAAATTATATATATTTTTTATTTTTATTTTTAACATATTATTATATAACATTGATTGTATAAGTACCTACTCTTATAGGTATTTTATAATCAATGATCACATTTTAATAATAAATAATAATACAGGAACACAAAAACAAAAAACATTACTTTGTATAATGTTTATATTCCATAATCAGGCAACGATAGGCTCGCCGAGTTACTGAGTTGAACTCGGTGGGCCGGGCACAATACGGGCCGAACAAATGTTTTGTGCCGATTATTATTTATTACTATACCTAATAATATATTTTATAAAACATTAAATCATGTATAAAATTGTTGATCACTGATCAGTAGAGGTAAACTGTGGTCTGTGAAAGCTGCGTGATTTCTTCTCACGACCCTTGTATTCAATATAAAAATAATGTATTTAATGTGGTTTATGACCAAGTATTAACAAGCTTTAATAATCGTTTTGAAAATCATGGGGATTTATTTAAAGAAATATCGCTCCTGGATCCACGTTATTTCAAAGATAATTTACCAAAAATTAGCTTCCACTGGATTAGTTTAAAACTAGTTAAATTTAATTCTGAAATTACTCCAGGAAAATTACAATCTGAAATGCAAGATTTTATTAGAAAATGGCCAAAATTAAAAAAAAAATTGACGCTACTATATATGATGGTAACTATGAAAGTGATAATGATAGTGAAGTAGAAAACATTACCCAAAATTTGTCAGGAAAATGTATTGGAAATAAAGCATGCCAAAATTGTATATCTTGTAGCTATAAAATATTATACAAATATAATTTACATTTTACAGCATACTTGTACACTATGTTGTTCGTTGTTCCTCATGTATAAATTTGTTTTAACTTTATCCTTTACACAAGTTCGATGCGAGACTACTTTTTCAAAGTTGAAATATGACTTAAATCGCTTAAGGAATTGCTCGTCTCAATCAAAGTTGGAAACATTTTTAATAATGTCCGTAGAAAAAGATATAGGTACGAGTATTAATGTCTATGGATAATGAAAACATTATTGACATAAATACTTTAAATATTGATTTTAATCAAATTTCAACCAAAACACATATAAAAATATTTGACCATTGATTTTTTTTCTAAAAACGTATTCGGAAAATACGTTAACTAATATGTAAGTATGCTTCAATATATTTCAAATTTTTTTTTTCAATTTAATATAATATTATTATAAAATATTGAGAAATAATAAGAATTCGCAAATATATACCATAAATATCGAATTTACTAAAATTTCAATTAAAAACACATTAAAAAAAAAAAATGAGAGTTGGGGTTTTTCTAATATATTGATATCATGTTAAACCTCAGTAAAATTTTCAGACCTTAAAACGCAAAACTGCCAATTTTGTCAAATATTATATATATAAAAACGAAAATTTTACGTTATATTCAAAGTTTTATACAGGGGCGTCATTTCAGTTTTTTTTCCGGGTGTGCAAACTTTTAGGCAGGCCAATTTTTATATTTCACCGGGCCATTAAAAAAAAATTGTATGTATAAATATAGGTAACTTATGCAAATCTATGTATATATTATTTTCTTCCTTTTTATTCATAATGACTGGTGCAACTTTTAAATAGCACTTCAAAGAATTAAAAGCTTATAAGCATTTAAAGCAATTTCACTATTAATTGAAAAACAAAGCAAATAAGGTATAAAGAAATACACTTTAATTCCAAAATTAAACATCATTATTAATTATTTTAAAATTGAAATGAGCGGATATCTACGTGGTTTAATATGTGCAAAAGTATTTACAGCCTCTTGTAAATCTCAGTAAAATTACTGGCTTCTTCTTTTTAAACTGCAATAAGCATAAAATCATTTAATCGTTCGTCGCCCATGGTGGTTCGTAAATGTATATGTTTTTACTCTTTTGAGCAAGGTTGAAAAAACATGTTTTTTTTTTTAAATTATGAAAATACTACATTATCCCTCGACCCACATAACCATTATTTTGTCTAAAAAAATGGTAATCGGTTTTATCAGGGGCGCCATGAGAAAAATTCAGTTCCAAAAGGGCGCCGTAAAATGAAAATGTTTGGGAACCGCTGGTTTAAACTTTTTCCCTTTCTGTTAGTAATTTCTTGAAAAAATAAACCACCCGGTTGTTTTACTGATTGCATAGTCATAAAATATAAATAAATTCAAAATAGGAATATAAAATGTGATCCGAATAAATCATACATTTTTAAGAAAATTAAAATTATAATTCTACTATAGTTTTTTTTTTTTTTTGTTTTGTTTTCAACACTTATTTTTTTTCTTGTTTTATTCAATTGTTTTAAATGATTAAAACAAATTGAAGTTTATTTTATTTAGTTGTTTTAAACATGTTTGAATCATGTGTTTAAAACAAAATGTTTTAAACAAAACAACTCTGCTTTTGAGAGATGAAAAAAATCTTTCATTGGAAGCAGTGGATATTGATAATGTTTTTATTAGATAAATAATTTTTAAAGTTTCATTGAATGCTTTAGGATAATCTTCAAGACAATGATATGAATGATGAAATGATATGCGAAAACATAGTGTATAAGTTAATAATTATAACGGCGCATTATTGGTGTGTTAATGGCGGGCCAGTTGTTAATATTTTTAAGTTAGTGGTGCCGTTGCACACCCTGCCCTCCCCCAAATGACGCCCCTGGTTTTATATTTAAAAAATATAAAAATTAACGTAATGGTTTTAAAAGTAAGTAGTAAAAGTGTCTTCAGTCATTAAAAAAAAAAAAAAAACACACACACCATTGTAAAACTAATGGATTTTTTCGTTTCACTCAAAATCTAATATAATTAAAAATATAATATATACCTAATATATGTATATTCAATAATCTAAATATAAAATAGATAATATTATGTCACTAATATAACATTAGTAATAATAAATAAATTATACAAGTTTATATGCTGGTAGATAGGCTATCACTGCTATCAGATTGTCATGAATGATAATTATAGAACTATTTCATTTATATTATGAAATATGTAATAAATCAGAAGAGTATCTGATCCTGTTGTGGAAGAGATACAGGACAAATAGGTATAATGTTACAATGTGAATAACGAGATTGTTTTGGATTCTGAGCGAAGTGAAGAAAGTATTGGTACCACAATAATATGTGTGTGTGTGTGTGTTTTTAAATATATTAATGGTCAACGGGATGTTAATCTACGGATAAGAAAACTTTCACATTTTAATTTACATACCTGTTTGCCACTCTTCACAATGCCAGTTTATAAAATATACTCTACTGGCGATGTGTATTAATTCTGATTACGTTTAGAAAATAACGATATAATGTTTCTGTGTTCTGTTGACATTTTTATTTTATCCGTATTCGTTAGTCCGGGTAAGAATTATGTAATTGTAATACGTAATAAACTATTCCGGAATGAAATGAATTAATGAACGTATGCCGATCGTTTTTCTAACGCAATATATTATTATTATTAAATATTATGTACGCGATCTTAAGGGGGACAAACAATAAAGGTGAATTCGGTCATTTTATTTTTTTCTACTCTTCATAAGTCAATTAATCGCACCCTTCTTATAATATTATTTTGTGCGCACTTTAATCGTATAAGTACATTATTTTGATCACCTTGTATATTTTATAATTTATTGCCACTAGTTATGACATTCCAGTCATGGTTACACTGGGACTGCATCCGGTTCTATATGGACATAATGATATTAATTACTACCTGCTAAAATTACTATTATTTGATTAATTTTACTTTTTTGACTAATTAGTAATATAAATAACACTTAAAAATTTACAATTTTCTTTTCTTTTAGAAATTACCATTTCTCTTGACATGTAACTAAAACCTCAAATACCTCTTTTAGTTTAATATAAAAATATGTTAAAAATGAATGATATCATCAATAGCAATCTTATGAATTAATATTTACATAGGTATTTTAATACCTACCTATATTGAAACACTGAAGTATAAGTAGATATATAATTATTAATTATATTATATGAAAGGACTTGGAATTAGAACTATTTGTGTGTAAGAAGTGTATAATAATATTGATTTGATTAAAAATAAGTTTACTTTATTATCATTAAATAATACATGTATTTAATTCAATTACATGGAAAATAAAATGAATGACAAAAGTATAAAATAAAATAATTATTATAGATATTATTAATTATTATATATTATAGTTTGAAAAAAAATAATCATTAATCAATTATATTTTAATTATGTATTATAAATTATAATTGTATTTTAAAATGATTAATTTAACATAATATTATATTTATGTATTAATTAAACATGCATAATCTTTTACATACAGTATGATGTTTCTGAAGTGACAGTGTACATATTAATTTAATTCATCAGAATTAAATAAAAATTACCTGTACACATAATACACCTGTATCATATTAATAATTTATTTCACAAACACCCTGCAGTAGGCAGTATATTATATATACAATTTATAGCTTATGATAACTACTATATTATGTTTTTATTACAAAAAAAACACTAAATCTATTATTTAATAAAATACCTACTGAATGATATAATGTAATCCCATATAATGAAAAGAAATAATAAAACTAATGGCTGTGTACTAATCTATATATTACACATAAGCGCAACTAGGGGGTACCAGGAGGAATTTAGCACTCCCAAAAATTCAATCTTGGATTGAGGGAAATTTAATAAATTCAAATAAAATATTTTTGTTTTAAAATATTTTATTTTATAACTAATATTTTGACTTTGAACTGTTTGAAAATGAGAATTGAGAATAAAATTATATTTAATTCGTTAACAATATTGAATTTAGTTACCGTAAGAGTTAATTGAAACTGTTTACATAACCCGTAAGTTTTCCATTTCATGTGTTTTCGTCGTATACATAAATATCATAATAGGTAATATGGTACTAAACACGAATATAGGAATACATTTGCTAATCAGTTAACTTTTATTGTAATATATTGTATAAATGTATTATTTTTTTTGTGAGTAAATTAAAAAATGTGCTGTAAAGTGTGCGTTAAATCTTAAATGTTGGTATTTTTACATTTTACGACATTGTTCATTAATGTTTATTACTCTAATAAATTTACAATTTATTTAATTCATATTGGAAAAATAAGGAAGATTTTTCTCAGATTTTTTTCAGTATTAATTAAATAAATTGTAAATTAAAATTTTTGAAAACTTTGTGACAAAAGAAAAAAAATTAAATAAAAAAACATCTAAAATACGAGTAGACTGGATGACAAATTTAAATCAGTTTACTTATCGCATTATTAGATCGATCGTTGGAATTAGAAAATGACTAAATTCCTATATTTCATGTGTGTTAGACGGAGAAAGAAAATCATTCCTTTCATTCCCCTTAACCTATAATAATTTTTTTCTTTTTATTTGTTTTTTTTTTTTTTTATTCGTTATACCTATTAGTTGTAATTTGTAAAATATTTTAAATAATACAGTTATTTTTTGTATGAATGTAAATACAAATACAAATATAAAAATGGAGAATGTTAAGTTAAATTTATATATACATATATGTTGTTAAATGACTTTAAAATTTATGGTATGTGTATGTGGGTGGGTGGGGTGTAAGGTATATATAATTTTAGCCCCCTAAAATATAGTTCTAGTTGCGGCTATGGTATTACATGCAATACACTGCATTAATATAAATAACATAATAATAAATACGTTATTTGATAACACTGTATTAATGATCAGTTTGTATAGAAAAAATGTTAAAATATTTAATTAGTAGTACATAAAGAAAAATGAATAAACTAATTTTAAGACATTATTAATACAATCTTAATCAAAATAGTAGAAAAAATTTGTGAATGCAAATTTAAAACTTTAATTTTATATATATAATTACTTAGTACTAACGTATAACTAGTAACTACTATTTATTAAAAAAATGATTGTTGACATACGTTACGCAACTACTACTGTCTGGTATTGGAATTACTGGAATCAATGGTACCGGTACCGGAATGTTCCTTTGATTTTGTTGTGGATTAAAAAAATCACGTTTGACTTGTGTCACTATTGACAAAATTTGAATTTTTATATCCTCTATGACAGATGCGTCCAAAGTTTGTAACTCCAAAATTAGACTCTTAAAGAATAAATTTAAGGATTTAATCGCATTAAATCTAAAAATTGGCGGTTGGTTGATTTCAGTATTTATTTGATCCCTTTCAGCCTGGGGAATAGATGTGCCTTGTGTATTATCATGTAAATTGTTAGATATTGTAGAAATTGAATCTTTTTTATTTTTTATATTATACATAACTTTTAATTTGATGTCATCGATTACATAAGTTGGTAAGTCATATATATCGATCGAAATACTATTAAAAAACAATTCTAATGATGAAACTATATCTGATTTTTTATTTAGTACTATAATCTGATCCAATAAACTGTACAAGATCGAATTTTTCTCTCGCAATAAATCTATTTTTTCCTTGTAATATGGAATAGATGCGGCAGTTTCATCCAAAGAAACGTTATTTGCTTTATCGTCTTTATTAGGAACCAAAACAATTCTGTAAAATATATTAACGATAATTTTTTTTTAAATTTTTTTATTATAATAATTTATTTTTTTATAATAATAAAATATGGAGTATTTTACATTTTAATGAAAAATATATTCATTGTAATCGAATATCTATAAAATAATCCTTTTTTATTTATTATGTCATAAAAATTTCTAATTTGTTCTAACAATTAACATTTTTAGGTTTTCTATTTGATTGCCTTTAATTGATATTTAAAATATATTATAATTATAAAACATAAGAATATAAATAATACCTACCTATACGTAAGAAGTCTATATTAAAGATATAGAGATATAAAGATTTTTTAAGAAAATTGCACTTTATGTAATTAGATATATCAATTTAATTTTAATTAAACAAAGCAAAATTTGCAATTTATTGAATTTCTGCATGTTATGTTTTATTATTTAAATTCGCTTAATATTTAAAATATAATATTGTTTACTAACTCTGGTTGATTTGCAGGTTTCATTGTAAAATTTGGGTTATCCATTAAGTCCTGTTGTTGTTTAATGGGATGGAACACCAATGTATCTTTTAGATTTGTTTCTAATAGTTTAGAAATTATATTTCCATTCGGCTTTCCAGTCGAAGAAGAATTTTGAATATCTGCAGGTGACTCCAATATCAACACATCATCATCATAATCAATACATAGTTCGGTATTGATACCATCGCCTTCTTTAATTAGATTTTTATCTTCATTATTTATCAATGATTTCCTATAAAGTAATATATTATATAAAATATTAAATATAATACTTGTATTATCTACGAAAAGTGAAAAGTAGGTTAGAAATTACCTACTATTGCTATATATATGCTATTGCTTTAAGTATGTTATTTTTATTTAGTTATGTGAAGATATTTAAATTTAAATAATTAATTAATATGTCATATTTAGTAATATTCATAATTTTTACAATTATTTCTTTCATCATCAATTTTCTTATATCGATATACAAATACTAGAAATGAAATGCACTGATTTAATAAAATTTTGTATTTAGGTGTATTAAGTGTATTATATTTTTTATACACTGAATGTATGAATAATTAAACTTATTAAATTGATGCAAAAAATAAAATTATTCAAATAAGACATTTCCCTATCCTACATATACACTATATTCTACAGGCCAACAAGTATTGTAATGTATTTATATTTAAATTATATAATTTTATATTAAAATAATTATAAGTTTTTTCACTTATTATTCTAATCTAATATAAATATTTTTAACTTACTTTTCTTTAGATTTTTCCTCCAAAAATGTTAAATCAAAGTATTCAAATTCCTTGTTACTTTTTGCACACGAGGTCTTTATGTGCTTCCAACGTTTTTTGCATTGTTTCACTATATTACAGGTAACAATTTATAATACAAATTAAATTAAATTAATATAGTATATAATTTATGATCATATGTGTTGGTTTATATAAAACTATAATCCTGTCAACCTGACATTGTAAATTAGGTAATTATAATAATATAAATTTTTGGTTATTTTTATTAAATATTATTGTAAAAATATGGATAAATAATAAGAAAAATCCTTATATGGATTATTTGATTTTCGATTACACTAAAAATATCAACTTTAAACACCCATAAAAATAAATTGAGACACATTGTAATATGTGAATATGCTTCAATAAAATTTTTAGATATTAAAACTCAAACTTGCCAATTAGGTATATCAATAATTATTATAGATCAAAAAATGAGAATTTAAATAAATACCTATTCAAACTAATATATTTTCAAAAAAAATTAATTAACCGTTCCAAAATTTTATCACGTATAATATAGTAATATATAGTAGGTACCTCTGTAAATATGCAATAAAATTTTCAAGTCTTTTAAGTTTTATATTTTCTGAAAATTTGGGTCGAAAAAAGTTTACATACATAAAAAAATAAATATAGACACATTACACATATCATTGTAAAAAATTCTTATTAAATAAATACTTCGTTTCGCTCAGAATCTAATAATAAAAAAATATAAATATTATAATAAAAATATTTCATCAAAAAGTATTTTATCCAAAATAATATCTTAAATAATAAAATATTTCAATGAAAAATAATATATATTATCCAAAAAAGCTATCAGAATCGTATTTTATCTGCAATTATTGTATGACAATAATATTATGTTGAAAGTTTAAAAATGTATTTGAAATATTATTTTTTTATAATATAATGTATTTCTTTTTTGTATTGCTATAAACCAAAAACTATGAACTAGGTACATTATATTAGTAAAATAGTGAACATCTTTAAACCATACTCAATCTATAATTTAATCTATAAATGTTGTACTACCATCATTGTAATGATAACATAGGTACCCTTTACATTTAAAATGTTATAAACTTTCAATGTTGTATTGGTTAACTTAACATAAAAAAAAATTTATTTCTCCGGTATTAATATGTATTATTTTTGGTTGTATAAGACTGTACATAATACTATATGTAAGCACAATACGAATTATGTTTAAATTTACAAGTGACCGTGCTGGTTTAACGTTACCACAGCTCGACCAAAAGAAAAATAAGTTTTCGAGTTTGCAGGATGTACAAATATTTTTTTAATTGTAGAATATTGTACAAGATAATATATATAAAAATGAATAATTTTGAATAAAATATTTTTTTGGCTGAAATGCTATTGAGATATACAGGTGTAATGAGGATAGTGTTGAATTTTAATTAACATTTGAATTCAATGATAAATCATATTCGAAAAACAATTCTCAGCGAAATACTGTCAGATTTAGGTATTTAGGTGATTAATTTAGGGGTTTTATAATAAATTATTTATGTTAAACGTAGAGACTGATAAATGTAATAATTTTAATCGGTACGTATATTATCTGATGCACTTCGCTCAAAATCGTTTTTGCCTATGTAATGATTTTGTACACGAAAACTCAACCCGGTGTGTTAGACTGAATATTGCCGATATACTCTTTAAATTATATTGTCGGATACGGGTTTTAGTAATAAAAAAATAACAAAAATGGACTGTATTAAGAAAAAAATAGTAATAGTACATATTATTGTATATTCGATAAATATGTGAATAATATACACAACATATCACCATATAAACTTATCACTAAGGTTAGTATATACTACAAAATATAAACCAATATATTAATATTCTAAATATTTAACATGAAATACATTATATGATACGCTGCTTTAATGACCGTGCGTCTCTCTTTTGTTGGAATATTGACGTCCGAAGTTATTGAACACGTCTATACAGCAAAGGCGACGCGTATAATAAAATACGACGTCCAACGCGTGTACAATAAAAGACGCGTGTATAGAAATATACCGCCCGACGCGTATATATCAAAATGTCCCGATGGCATACAATACTTGATTTTACGGTCCGAACGCCACGTAAAACAAAACTTTAAAAACAATTACGTAAGATACGTACATAAGTACTTAGTCACCGGACACTGCTCAAACGCAACTATGTATAACTACACTCCGACCGACCGGCTATCTACCCGGGTCACGTGATTTTAAAACATGTCAGCGCGCATTTAACCGCATGCTATATTAATGGGTAGACAAATACTACGCATTATAATTGCGTAATGAAAAATTAAGAACTGATGATAAAGAACTGGTTATTAATGGGTATCATAAAATAATTATAAGTCTCGCGAAGCGTTTTATGTATAGAATATGAATCATCGGTCATCGCATAGTTTTTAAAAGTGGGGAAAGCTCGTTTGGCCTGCTGGCTCCGCTCGCTTCCTCAAGTGCACTTATCACGAAATAAATATATCAAACCTAATACCTAAAACCTAGTCCATTTTTGATACTGGTGCGGATAGACGATAGTACCTAATATGTACTATAAGATCAAATGTGTGTCAAAAAAAAAAAAGTGATTTTATCAAAAACTACAAAATTGCATTTTTGGTGTATTTGTGCGGTAATGGATGACGCCCGTGTTCTTGTGTAGGAGAGAGTGGATGACGACTAATAGTGTCAATCGTGCGTAGTATTTGCTTATATTGGCAGGTGGTTAAATGCGCCATGACATTTTTTAAAATTTTGTATCCCCTGGTCAATCCCAAGGTTAATATATTTATTAATCTTGGGTCAATCCGTCGTAGCTCGTAGGTTATGTTAGGTTATTTATTGACACCGATTTTGTCGGCGTTAGCAGCGGGGGGAGCTCGTACATGAGATCCAAGTAATTTCCAGGAAGGTGGCGGTAACGCGGCGGCAAGCGTGTCGTGGTCTTGAAACCCTCCGACCCGCCGCGCACCGGACATCATACACCATATTATATTGACGGGCTCGCGTCCTAACAGATTTATCAATGCATTCAAATGTTAATAAAAATTCAACCTATCCACTTTACACCTTTATCAATTTCCTTGCTCTTTATATTTGTCATTACTTAATGAGCATGCATATTAGATATTATATCTTAATATTACCAGATTTCCCTAATTTCATTGAAATTTCCATCCACACGGTTCCCTTGTACCCATTGTTGTCGTATTCTTTATGGTTAAAATCGTAAAGCACTTGTGATGTTTTAATATTTTCCACGAGAATAGTGTCTTCATCTTCGGTAAACGCCATGATGTCGAGCACGGAACGATACAAACACGGGCGATTGTTAGTGGTCGATTGAATACCGATAAGGTTATCTTCGTAATGAATACTCATTAATATTATACTCTTAATTCTTATAATTTTTAATAAAATAAGTATATTTTATTAAAATTTGTAGTATTATATAAAACATATAGGTACTCGTAAAAAAGGCAATGGCCAATGATAGAAATTATTGTACCAGTATAAATTAATTTTAAGATTTTACTATAATATAATTATATAGATACCTATGTATTAAAAAATAAATAGAAATTAGACTTAAGTTACTACTTGTCGGGGAGACATAGTATGTAAAAATATTAAGTTTTTATTAATTATCTAGGCATCCCTCCATTCATTTTGATCAATTTCTACCACTGTATAGAATTAAAAATATATTAATTTAATATTTTCAAAATAATTATGCGATATAATCCTATATATTATATATATATATATATATAATTATATATACAAAATCTCTATTATATTTTAACATAAAAAAAATTAATTAATTCTCCATTCATATAAAATACGGCATACGTTTGTTATGGACAATCTCTTATAATCCTATATAATATTGTATACATGGAAAATATTGTTCATAACAAATTTGTATACAATATAATATTTTTGTACGATTCGTTTATCTATGGCCCAGATTATATATTATTATATTATTCACAGAGCTAATGTAACGTGGGATACACCGCGCACACATTCCTTAATAACAGGTAGATATTTATTTTTTTCCATCTACATATATTCCTATATTGTTTTCACAGATCGCTGTCGCTATATTTTTTTACGACCGCACCCCAGTCGTCTGAGCTGTCAACAATATACGTGCAAGGTAAAAACGTATATAATGGAATTAAAAGAAGAAAAAATAAGATTGGTAGTCGGAAATGTGTATACAACAAAAACCAGTTTATACGTGATTATTATATATATATATATATATATATATATTACCTATATATAGGTATATAAATATTACAAAACGATGGAAATACATTACAGTGTCGATTTCTTTTTTCGATCTTCTTGGTCATAAGTAAATAAACCTTACTTTGTCGTTTTCGATTAAAATAATATTATTAAAAGTAGTCTTTGGACAATTTTTGACGATTATATATTTATATAACACAAAACCAAATGTCGAAAACAATTAACATAAAATTGTTTGTAATATATACCGATAAAATTTAATTATTAACTAACGTACTTAAAATATCAATAATGCGTATTACAAAAAAAGTTATTATATAACTATAACATTTTAATATTTACTTACATTTCAAAAAGACGATTTTATTGCGGAGTACTTATATTTTATAAAATACCTACCCTACATATATAAATGTTATTTATTATTATTTAGGCGCTCAGTGTCAGTGAAAAAGTTAAAGTTGCTAAACTTCGGATAAATAAGTCATATTTATTATGAAAAACTTAAAAATTTTCCTCAAAATTAGAATTTAATATTAAATACCATTATTTACATATGTTTATATGATATGTTATTAATTTATTATATTATGGAATACTGTTCACAGATGGACACAACTCTTTATGAGATAATAATTTAATAGTTATATCCAAATACAGAGGATGAAAGGCTTTTGCAATTATTATTAAAAACATTATTAAGATTATTAATTCTTATTTATTTGTTTAAATATATATTAGATTATATTTCTTTAAATTATACATTTCCAAAGATAATAAACTTAATTATGTCGTAATATTTGAAGTATATTATTATAGTCAAAACTTAAAACCGTTATAACAGAGGTTCTCAAACTTTTCAGGCCAGGCCCCCCCTTTTAGTTAACCCCAGACCTGAGCCCCCCTCATAAAAATAATTTTAATAGTCATGTTTAGAGTAAAAAAATGTTAAAAACAAACAACAAATATTGATAAATATTAATATTACAAATTTATTTTTTATAAAATATTTAATTAATAGGCCAATTTTAATGTGATGGGTGGGCTTGTTTTTTTTCATCACAAAGTTTGGTGAAACGAGGAGAGATATTTGATAAAGCTACTCTCAATTCTTTGCTGACATCCAGTCTTCCACGGTACTTAGACTTCATTGATGCTAGGGCAGAAAATCCTGTTTCGCACAAATACGTAGTTGCAAATGGGACTAATATTCTCATGTACATACAATGCAAAACGCGATTATTATTACGGACATTTCACAATTTTTTTAAATTTTTTCTACCAATGCAATGTTGATTTTAAAAATTGTCTTGCGCCCCCCCCCTATAAAGCTTTTGCGCCCCCCTGGAGGGTCGCGCCCCACACTTTGAGAACCTCTGCGTTATAATATTTAAGTAATGGTCAATTTTGTAGAACTTGTTCGTTGTTCCCATTATCATAGATATATTACTATGAGAAATATAGTAATAGTATTATATTACGAATTTATAGGATAATTTCAATTTTAAAATTGTTTATTATTTTAGATTAAGAGCAAAGCGAAATGCGCGTTTTTTACGAAAACTGAAATTTCAACGAATCCGATTTCAACATTTCACGATAACTCAGAAAATTTTGAACTTAGAGATTTAAAAATTTAATTAGGTATTCACACAGGTAGTAGGTATATATAATAATACCCTTTTACGTAAAATAAATAATATAAAAAAGCATCAAAATAACATAATGATTAAAATATTATTGCGTCCAAATAGTTTGCGACCATAATATTACCGCGACGTTATTGCTGCCACTATTTTGCCACGACCAATTAACCATTATATAGATATTAGATATACTATTATAATGTCTAGACGTCTAGACAAGGAAGGACATTATTTTTATATTAAATTGTATTGTAACTAATGTTAACATATTTGTATATATTATATATATATGTTAACATTAGCCACAACACAATTTAATGTAAAAATAATGTCCTTCGCTGTCTGGACGTCTAGACATTATAATAGTACCTATATCTAACATCTATATAATATATACATAAACAAATACCTGAGTAATAAATATAATATATACAATATATATATATATATATATATATATATATATATATAATATACGTATTAGTATAATATAAGAGTAATATAATATGAGGGTTGCACCTTAGACGTGAATAATTAGGCGCTATAGGTTTTAAAATCACATAGGGTAGCTGAACATCAATTTATTGTTATTTATTATATTTCCTATATTAAATAGATATTACCACAGATTGTGATATATATTATATACTAGAATTCTAAAATATTAATATACCTACTGAACATAACATAATATTAACTAAAATATTAATATCAATACTATTGAAAATCGTTTTTGTAGTGTAGAGTGTAGACGTAGAGTATTACAATAGGTATTATTATGCTATAAAAATTACAAAAATATCATAAATAACCAAGCTTTTAGCTCAACATTAAACACATATAAAAAAAATTGAGACTTGAGATTTTTCTAATATTTTGGTAATA
Source organism: Tetraneura akinire (assembly GCA_021307375.1). Classification (NCBI taxonomy): domain Eukaryota; kingdom Metazoa; phylum Arthropoda; class Insecta; order Hemiptera; family Aphididae; genus Tetraneura; species Tetraneura akinire. The sequence continues at coordinate 174,525 of JAIUCT010000088.1, forward strand.
AATTAATTTAATATATAAATATGCTTCAATAAAATTTTCAGGCAGTAATGAGTGGACAGTATACTGGTATTCAAACATTAATTCGAGCTAATTTTCCAAATGCATTATAATATTTACACTGTTGTGCTCATAACCTCAATTTAGTTTTTTCAGATTCAGCAAAAAGTACTAGTGAAGTTCAAATATTTTTTAATACCGTTCAAGATGTGTATAATTTTTTCAGTGTGAGCACACCAAGATGAGCATTATTAGCTTTAGGTTAGTACAAAAGTTACTACTTTAGGTTAGTACAAACAAGAGTTTGGCACAAAAGTACAGAAAAAAACCTTAAAAAAAGTTTGTCCAACGCGATGGGAGTCACGTCACGACTAGGTGTTTGCATTAAAAGAACGATATTTTGATGTCATTAAAGTACTTACTAACATTCAACTTAAATTTTCACATTTAAACATTCACAAAAATGTAATGAAAAAAACTAACCATTACGTTAATTTGTACACAAAATATAGGACGTTGAATATTTCGTAAAATCCTCGTCTTTAGGTATATAATGTTGGATAAAATTGGCAATTTTTGGCATAAAGATCTGAAAATTTTACTTAAGTATATTTTTTATTTACATAAAATCCCCAAGTCTCAATTTTTTTATAGCTGTTTAAATTTGATATATTTAGTAAATCGAAAAATGACGAAAAACGGCATTATATGACGGAACTTCGCTCAGAATCGTTTTTTCGAATGAAATGGATTGCCATTGCATTCAAATTATAATTAAAATTAAACACTATGATTGCATACCTGTATCCTTTCCACACCTATATTCCCTTCCCTTGCTTTTTTATTTTTGAACATAAGTGAGCCAATATTATTATAAAAATCACATACAATTACGTATTTTAAGGTATTTAACTACGTTCTAGAATACAAATTGATATATTATTTGATGATTTAAATTTATAAACTACGTAGGAGCACTATGAGACGGGGCACAGTGAGACAGTTGATCACATTAATTGACATTAATGATGTTCTTACTTACATTGTGATAAAATTTATATATTTTTAATTTACTTATTTATAATAAATGTGTATAATAATGTATATTATAGTTAAATTAAATACGAATTGTAAGTGCAAATTAATATGCAAATATTTATTAATATATGTGACATGAAACATAATTTTTTTTTAATTTTAGAGTCAGCAGTCATGGTTAGGAATTACAAAAAGCGAACGTTAGGGACTTTCAGTGAAGACAATATGAGAGAAGCTGTGTAATTAGACTAATTAGTATTAGGAGGTATGTCACTCAGGAAAGCGGCCAAACAAAAATTACCTAGTGAAGTTTCAAACATTAGCTATGTATGTTAAGAAACAAAAAATTAATCCAGATTCTAAAATAAAAATGTGCCATCAGTATGATTGTCGGTTAGTATTTGATAGAAGCCAAGAAAAACAGCTTGTAAATTATTTGATTAAGTGCTCAAAAATGTGTTATGGATTAAACACAGTTGAATGTAAAAAATTTGCATATCAATTGGCAAAAACGATTTGGTAATGCCTAATACTTGGGAAACTAACCAATTAGCTGGGTCTGATTGGATGTCTTCGTTTTAAAAAAATAAACCAAGAATTAAGTCTATGTTCACCCGGGGCATGCAGTCTATCAAGAGCAACGTCTTACAATAGGCATAATGTTATGTTATTTTTTAATAAGTTAATGACAATTATGAAAATACATCCAAAATTTAGTGAAGGCTCTCCTATATACAACTTGGACGAAACGGGTGTTACGACAGTTCGAATCTCCAAAAAAAGTTATTGCTGAAAAGGGTGTAAAAAGATTAAATAAAGTTACAAGTGGAGAAAGAGGTGTTCTTGTGACAGTTTGTTGCATTATAAATGCATATGGTCATTCATTGCCACCTTCATTTATTTTTCCTCGTGTTAATTTCAAAAATCATATGCTAATAGGTGCTCCAAGTGGATCTCTGGGATTGGCAACACCTTCTGGTTGGATGAATTCATCACTATTTATTGAAGTTTTGGATCATTTTATAAAATTTACTAATTGTTCTATTGAAAACCCTGCACTGTTATTCATGGACAATCATGAAAGTCATGTATCATTAGAATGTATTGATAAACCCAAATCCAATGGCATCACAATCTTAACATTGCCCCCGCATTGCAGCAATCGAATGCAGCCATTAGATGTTAGTGTTTATGGGCCTTTTAAATCTTTTTATAATCATTCAGTGGATTCTTGGCTGCTAACATACCCAGGAAAAACATTAACAATTTATGACATAGCGGCTTGTGTTGGAAAAGCATTTGAAAAGTCTATGACTCTGTCCAACATAAAAGCTCGTTTTAAATCTACAGGAATTTTTCCTTATATGTTAAATTTAATGATGATGACTTTCTTGTCAGTTCTGTCACTGATAGACAAGAATTTAAACAAGTATCAACAGGTAATAACACTACAAATCCTAGTTTAGGCAATCTAAATCCAACTGATACTAAAACTTGTAAAACTTTTGTAAGTCCTGAAGACCTAAGAGGATATCCAAAAGCTGAACCACGAAAAACTAAAGCGAACAATCGTCGTAAAGGTAAAAGTACAATTATAACAGACACCTCGGAGAAAAATCTAACTGAAGATAAAAATGTAAATAAAATTCAAGTAAAAAAAATCAAAACAAATCTATTTCCAAATAAAATTAAACAAAAGCCGTTATCATCAGATGAAAAAGATTTCTGTGAAAAATTACACCAAATGTAGTTACATCTGAAGATGAAATAGATTATGATTACCTCTCCACGTACGAAGAACTTGCAAAAGAACCAAAAGAAGGTGACTATGTTTTAGTTCAGTTTAAAACAACTAAAGAAGGTACTGTTTTCTATATAGGAATAATAATAAAAAAGAAAGATGAAGAGACTGATTTGGAATTATCATTTTTAAGAAGATAAAAAAAATCATTTGAAACATTTCATATGCCTGATGTCCCTGACTTAGCATCTGTTTCTGTTAAGGATGTATTAAGAATTCTTCCTAAACCAAAGGTTGTTGACCATACTAAAAGACAGCAATCATACATAATGTTTGAAGTAGATCTCAGAAATTTCAACTAAAAATGATTAGTTTTATTAGTTGATTCTAAAAACTTAAGACTGTTATTGATTATTTTATTAGTGTTAAGTTTAAAATGTAACACATAAGACTGTGAAATTTGTTAAATATTCGATATTTACTTTTTTTATGTTTTTTTTTTTTTTTTTTATGGTAACTTAAGCTATTTGTTATTGTTTTTTAATTTTAGTTGTAAGTTTAAAGTGAAGCATATGAGACTAAAAACTGTTTTACTATTAATTTTTTTTTTTTTAAGTTAAATAATTCATATTTTTTAATATATTTGTGTAAAATTATATTATTTTGATGAATATAAATTTGTATTAAGAATAAAGACTGAAAGTCGAAAGCATTATAAAAATTTGATTAATACCTACAATATTAGCTAAAAAAACTTTTGGTTATAATAAATATACATTACATTGTGTAAAATAATAAAATTATAGCTTTTCAATTATTCTGAAATGATTATAACTTATAGATAATCTTAATTTTATTAAATAATTTAAGGTGAGTAAGCATTATTTTAGATATAGGTAAATTTAATACTTCCATATTTCATATTTTATTATAAATTTGTATAATAAAATGTTTGTTTAAATATACTTAAGTTATGAATAATATTATTACATAATTTTAATGCTTAACGCAATTGTTAAAATAAAGCTTCAGTACACTAACTTAATAAAATTAATATTTTCAATGCTATAAGGAAAAGAAAAAAAAATGTCTCATTTTAGTATTGTACCCCAGTCTCTCCTACTCGAAATGTATTTAATACATTAGAAATGCTATAAATTCATTTCTCACTACCATCCAACCTTTCTAAGCTCATATCAATACAGTCTCAATTAGGGTTAAGAAAAGGTAATGTACTTAGAATATGTGACACTCGATGGGTATGCTGTTTTAAAAATTGTGATTCAATGATTAAAAATTACCCAGCAATATTGGAGTTTTTAATAAATGAAGTTGAGAACCAACATGATAAAGATGCAGTTGAGGCTATAGGTAAAAATTAATTTGATTAAAAAACATAAAATAATTTTATAAATTTGTGTGTTTTTAACATAAGTACCTATTATATTACTAAATTGATACTTGGATGACAGTTTTTAGTTTAAGCATTTATTTCTTATATCTAAAAAAAAATTTGCAGGTATTCTTAGCCAAATAATAAATTGTAACTTTTTGATTTGAGTAACCTTATTATAAGATATTCTTTGTATAATTTAAATGCATAGTACTATGTTACAATCAAAGTAAGCTATATCAGGAAAAGCAAAAGAAACTATTAATGGAGTTATAAAAACTTTTGAACAATTAAGATGTGATGATGAGTTTTCAAAATTTTGGCAAAAAACTGAATTGTTGGCTGATGAATTTGGTATAGTTTTGCAAATTAATCATTTAGGTATAACAACTATAATCCTAATTTGTAAATATGTAATAAATAATTAAATGTTTTCATAATTGTTTCCTATTTATTAATAAATACAATTATTAAAGGATCAAAACATAAAAGAACTCAGCCTATATCTTTGATAATTATCACCTAGAAACAGTAACAGCCAACAGAAGATGAACAAACTACCTCATCAGTTGATGATTTTTGAAAAAAAAAAAACTGTATATTTTCCAATAATGATACAGTGATTGCTAATCTTAAATATAAATTTTCAGAGAAAACTTATCAATGGCTATTTCAGTTGATAAAATTATGAATTTAAACTATGATGGAAGTCTTGAGTACATCAATCATTATAAGGTGAAATCAAATTAAAAAATTAATTTTAATCATTAAATAAACAATAATTTATTTTTATTATAGGATATATTAAGTACAAAGATTGATGTTTTAAAAGTAGAAATGATGGTGGTTCATAATTGCCTACCAACTAACTTTACATTAGAAGATGTGAAAGAAAATACCTATACAAAAAGATTCCTTTCCAAATTTATGCAAGTTGCAATTACAATTCCAGTAAGTTCTGCTACTTGTGAGCAAAGTTTTTCGACAATGCGAAGAATAAAGAACTAAGATCAATGCTTGCATGTTTCAACAAAGATTTTCTAATTTATCTCTGCTAAACATTGAAAAAGATTTATTACAAGAGTTAAACACCTAAACTATTTTAAATAAATACTGCATGAAACCTAGAAAAATAATGTTAATATAAAATGTCTACTTATATAGCTAATAAAATATGTTTAATTTTATAATTGTTATTGTGGTTCATAAATATTTGGGAAATGACATTTGGGGGTGTTTTTTTACCACGGGTTATTTTTTGTTGCATAATTTTAGCACCCCCAATATTTAGGCTCTAGTTGTGCCTATGCTACTACTAGAACATTTTGGAAATTGGAACACAACATGTCCAAGGCATTTTAATATTAAAAATACAAATTTACATTGTGTATATTAATATTAAAAGAAAAATTATAAATTGTAATAAATTTAATTTGGTGTAAATTATAATTGAAAAAATATTAAATATTTAACAATATAATATGATATTTAAGTGTCACTGTCCACTGACAATACCAATAACAAAATAAACAACGTTCACATAATACATCACCAAGTGTACTTTTTGTACTATTACCTACTTACCATTTAGAACTTAATAACTACTACCCAACACAAATATATATTTTTATATATAAATTAGGTGCCTATGCTAGGTGGATTTAATTCCTTGAAATCATACAATTCTGTTAAAAGTTTCATAAATATATCATTTAAAAGTGTTTTTAATATTAACCATATATTTAAATACTTTTCCTGGAATATTGGTAAGATGTAACTAATAAATTATTATTAGTTTATTAATATTAAATAAATCTATTTTAGGAACTAAAATGCTTTGAAAACTATTTATGTATATTATGTATTGTAATTTTCCAAATTTATTGGTTTTTCTATTAATTTTTATTGTGAAATTATTGAGAAATAAGAAGAATATTCGTTTGAACTAAAAATATCAATTTAAAACAGCTATAAAAAAAAAAAAAAAATTGAGACTAGGGATTTATCTAATATTTTAGTATGATATTAAGTAATATATAGGTATACTTCTGTAAAATTTTCAGACCATAATGACAAAAACTGCCAATTTTATCAAACATACACGTAAAAACGAGAATTTTACGAAATATTCAACGTCCTATATTTTGTAGAAAAATTAACCAAACAGTTCAAAAATTTTACCACATATATATATAGTGAATATGTGAACATATTTTCAAGTCTCTAACTTCAAAATTTCCAGAGTTATCGTGAAATATTGAAATCGAATTTGTCGATATTTCAGTTTTCGTGAAAAATGCCGTTTTTTCGTCATTTTTTGGTCGTTTTTTCTACCGCTTAGGGTCAATTTTAAAAAATTCGAAAAATGACCAAATAAAGTACCAACTACATCCATTTTACTACCGGAAACATATACTATTTGTGATATTTGGAGCATTTTTCGGGTAGTAAAAATGTCTTCAATTTAAAAAAAAAAAAAAGACACATCATTGTAAAACCAATACATTCTTCGCTACGCTCAGAATCTAAAATAAATTATATTAATATTTCGTCATAATATTATTTCGTTTTTAAATAGTTTCATTTTACCATGAGAGCGTGTACTACACCACAGAGGCACAGAATATAAAATGCCACGAGAATATAAAAAATATATAAAATATCATGACGAAATAAATAAATTCGTCATGTAAAATATGATATCAGATATTTTAAATTGATTTTTATCAATATTTCTGCAATATGATAAAATGCATTTGACCACGGTCTCAAAATTGTGGTTATTAACTTTATGTCTGGTTGGAAAACCAATATAAAATTATAAATTATCCCCATAACCTATATATATATCTGTACCTCGTGCGCCAATACGTTACGTAATACGTCATACGTGTTTCCTACTTTCGTAGACGTTTATTGTAATTTACTAATTTGATAGTATTGATCATTAAAGTATTATATTTTTTTTTGTTTGATATATTTTTACAATATTGAAGTATTTTATATTAATTTACTTGAAATATTAGTGACTTACAATTGAGCTATTTAAATTACATACCTGTATGTATTTTCGAGCAATTATACATTTAAATTTCAAGTGAACATGGATGATCAAAGCGCAATGGAACTTGTGAGAAGCAGCGATGAGGAAATTTCACCGTTGCCTGACAATTACGGATCAAAAATATTATCTGCTGAAGAAATGCTTCTAGAGAAAGGTAGACAAAAGAAATCTTTGGGAAACTTAACAATCGAGTTTACAGAACTTCTTCGAAATGCTCCAGATGGAGTAATGCATTTAAACGAAGTAATTTATCATAATTTATTATATTTTATCGGTACTAAAAATTATTTATATTATTTATAAAATCTGGTTCCATTGCTATATTATTTTATTTATTGTTGAAGTATTAACTTGTGGATAATGTATTTAAATAAATAAAAACCCAAATTCACAAAATTTACTTTTATTTAAGCATAAATATACTACCTATACTTATTTCAATAATAAAGTTGGCATTATAAGTGCAAAACACAGACTATATTAATACTTAAATACATTAAATACAAAAATAAATAAATAATAAAAATGTATAAATGTCCAATTACAAATTAGTTTTTTAGGTAGGTATTAACTTACTCATTAATTTTTATTATATTTATATAAAGTAATTATAAATATTATTTTATAAATTAATATTGGTAATACACCTATTAAAAAAAAAAAAAAAAAAAAAAAAACAATTTTATTTGTTCACATGTGCATTGCACATGTTATATTACCTATGTTGGGTTGTATATATTATATAAATATAGGTGTGTGTATATATATAATTATATATATTATAAACTATATAAATGTATAATCAGTGTTATAAGTTGTCCTGTAGAATTCTAGGACCTTGTACTCATAGGCGGAAATAGAAGGTGGCTTAAGGGGACTTAAACCCCTCAAAACTTTCATTAGCCCCCTACTTCTTTTTTGTATATATGTATATTTTTATTTGTACATTGTACAAAATAACAGATATATTTAAAGTATATTTTATCAATTTTCAAATAATTAATTTATATTTTTTGTTGCTATAATAAGAAACTATTACTTTACACATGCAGTTAAAAGTTAAAATTGCCATTTCAGTGAACGGGGGTTTATCTGTTAAAATCAATCAAATAATGTAATATTTTATTATTTAAAATATGTTAATATATAATAATATAAATAATATTTACCTATATTTTTAATATTATATTATTTAATATTTAAATGTATATTATGTGCATATTATTGTATTCAATAATTTAACACACATAAAACTATTTATTACATATTTTATATCATTATATTATATATACCTATACCTACATATACATTATACATATATAAATGATAGTGTAAAAGTTGTGTAGAGGTAAAGGTAATTTTTGACTTAGCCCCCTAGAAAATTTGTCTCAGTTCCGCCTATGTTTGTACTATTACATTTCAAATGTGATTCTACAAATTTATCATTTTCCAATATATATGTACGAGGGGCAATCAAAAAGTAAGTTGCATTTTGCCATATTTTTTGT
>JAIUCT010000088.1:188265-312178 GCA_021307375.1 Tetraneura akinire
TCAGAATCGTTTTTTCGAATGCAATGGTTTATCATTGCATTCAAATTCTAAGTAAAATTAAACGCTATGATCCGCACACCTGTATCCTGTGCGGCAGGAGTATCAGCTCTTTATTGTTTTTATACTTCAGTAAAATTTTCAGACCTTAATGCCCAAAATTTCCAATTTTATCAATCATTATATTTTCATTATCTTTTATTGTTTATCACATTAAATTTATATTTTGTTGCTGATAATCATAGACATATAAAACAATACATACATTATCTGACTGAACTTCGCTCAGAATCGTTTTTTAGAATGCAATGGTTTATCATTGCATTCATATTCTAATTAAAATTAAACACTCTGATTTGCACACCTATATCGCATGCGGCACCAGTATCAGGTCATCTTTTTTTTAATTTTAATAAAAATATTGAATTAATAGTGATAATTAGGGCTCGGAAGTTGATGACCTTGAAAACATTAAAAAAATGACCTAAAAAAATGCAAATATGACATAAAAATGTCAAAAAATGTCTTAAAAAATGACCTAAAAAAATTACAAATATTTGTTTTGAATTTATAAAAATACATATTACAATAAAAACAATTATATTGTATTATTATTATTTATTATTATATTATATGTATATTAAATACATTAAAAATTACTCAAAAATCTAAATTATTGCATTGTACAATTAGAGCATTTTTAATGTTATCAAAAGTAAATGATTGACAATTATCGGTTAATAAATATTATATTTTGAAAAAGTTCTCTCCACGTCCACTGAAGTGATTGGGGCAAAAATAATAAAATAAAATGTGGGTATAAATAATATTAACTACAACACAACAATGACGAATGTAATTGGCGATATAAAATTGAATAGGTACTAATCTTAGTCAGTGGTAATTTCCAAGTTTTAAGTTATCGGCATAATGGTCGACAAGAAACGATAAGAAGTGAACTAGTGTAAAATCAGTAAAAATAACTCAATATATGGGAAAATGACCTAAAAATGTCAAAAAATGATTTTAAAAGTAATAAACACCAAAAAATGCAAAAAAATGCAAAATAAAAATTAGTTATTCAGATTCAGAAGTTAATGAAACGCATTTGTGGCCAGGAGAGCATCGTCTAAAAAGTTCAAAAAAAAAAAAAAAAAATGATCTTCCGAGCCCTAGTGATAATGTAAAAATAAAATAATTAATCTAATTTCAAACACAATTTTATTGATATAAAATATATTTACAAACAATTTTCATTTCAGATTTTAAGTCGAGATCTTAAAGTGCTTAAAGAAGAAAGATCATTTGCACGTTATATGTATTTATTAAGTAGTGAAATATCCAGTTACCAAGAAAAACAGTCAGTGTTTACTGTACAACCCGTAGAAGTACTTAAAGGAGCTAGGATATCTACACCACAAACCAATTCTAATAGAAATTATAGTACTAACCCATTTGATGACGCTATGCCTTTTAAAATACATTTCAATTCTGAAACTGTACCAATTAATATAAATCTTATTTCATCCAAGGCATTTGGTCAACTTAAGGTATTTTTAATATTACTATGTATTTTATTTAATGTTGTATATATTATATAATTGTATGCCTGTTCACTATTGTGATATTCTCTTTACTGCCAATATAAAATGGCAAATTTTCTTTTTCATCAAATTAAAAAAACTTTTTATCAGTAAATAATAAAACAATATTATTAATAATTTAAGATAATTGTTTTTTTCTTTAATTAATCTTTTATAATATCAATTATAATGACCTAATGAAATCATTTATTTAAAAAAAAAAAAACCAGAAAATTATTTTAATTTATTGATCAATTTTATGTTATTTAATCAAAATTAAATATTTTAGTATAATTAATGCTTTTTTTAAACTATATAAGTAATAATCATGTTAATTTTGATACGTTATAAATTATAATTAAATTAATTTACAATTAATTAATTAAGAGACATACCATTAGTAATAGTTCAACTGCATAATTTAAATGATTATAAAAAAATTAAAATCAACAATTTTTTTTTTAAAAAAAAAAGTTAAACAAATAACAAACTTATATGATACATATATTTATAATATGTATAACATAAAGAAAAATTTATAAGAATATTGAACAATTAACTATTATAATTTATAACATGAAACATGAATATATAAAAACAAAATTTATACGTCTAGTCCTCGGTAATTTTAGTTTGAAGTTAGTTGAAATGTTCAATTTTCTATGCTAAATTTATAAAAAATATATTTTATTAATTTCGTTAAAACAATTTATAATTTTATTTAAATTATTTTACAGAAAAAAAGAAATATTTCTGGAACTATAAATAAATTAAGAAAAGTACCTTGTAGTAATACATTTTCTGATACACATACAGGTAATTTGCTATATATGTAATATTTTAATTTTTGTCACGAATTTACTTATACAATCTAGTTATATAGTAAATGCATTTTGTTTATTCATTTAATAAATTTCAAATACACTATTTATACATAATTTAATTTGGTATATTATTTATTACTTTTTTAGATACGGAAGAATCAGATGACGCAGAAGAAATTATTGTTCTAAATAAAGAAGGAAAACAAGTAGACAAAACTTTAAGTAAGTTAAATACTATATTATTTTTAATTATAAAAAATTATACAAGAAATATTTGTTCTGTATTTATAAAGGAATACAAATTATTAAAATTAATTTTATTTATTTTGTGGTATTAAATTCATATTCAGAAAGGATGGTTGGGAATTCAAAATTTCAAACATAAAAATAAAAATAAAATGCTGATACTTATAATTTGAAATAATTTTTTTATACCCACTTTCTTTAAAAATAAATTCTTTGCTAAATATCCGTTTAACAATAATAGTTTAGTATTAGTTTAAGTTTTATGTATGTAAAATACATATATTTATATATATATTTTAAAATATTATATTCATCAAAAGGTCATTGGAGTAAATTATAAAATTTTATTCTCAAGGTATGATAAGTATTAATAATTATTGTTTTTTTTAATATCAGAATTACTTTTATTTATTTTTCAGGTCCTCCGCGTTATGATCCAATATTTAGATTGAGTCCCCCTCCATCAGTGGATAGTTTCCAGCGTTTAATTGACCCTTCAAAGGGAGCATTTGAAGCTTTTGACATTTTACCAAAAAAATAAATGATATATACTTTACTAAGTATTAATTTCAGTAATTAAATGTTTAATCATATAAATAAATTACTATAATATTGTATTCAAACTGATTTATTTTTACCCTTAAAAAAAAATTCAATTTCTATTACGAAATTGAATAGTAAACACAGTTGTATTCTAATATTTATAATAATTAGTTTTTATGTTGAATAAAATAAAATATGATGTTATTCTGATGAAGTCACTATAAGTTTACATATTATGATGATTGACAATAATCAATTATTACTATTTACTATCCAAGCCTTACAGTTTTTTTGTTTAATATTAAGTATTAGTGTTTTTTTAGTAAAACGGACAAAAAAATAAATAAACATTCTCAAAGAGTAAATATGAATATTTATAAAAAAAATACCTACCAAGTTATTAAAATTATAGAAATATGTATGTCTTAGAATATTAATGTAAATTTGTTATAAATTCTAGAATTATATGTTATAATAATGAAATTATGGTAAAGGCAAAGGAAATAACGATGACATGATTTTCAAGGCACAGGACCAAACATTAGTAATAAAAAATTATACAAATAGTAAAATTATAAAATGAAATGATTGAATTTTATCAAAATTACAGAATTAATACATATTATTAAGTATCTATACTCAATGAATATATATCTATATGGTAACAGGATGATAATTATTGGTAATGTAGTAAAATAGTAAAGTGATAAATATGATAATTTCACGTATACATGAAGCTCTGACAAATGTCCTGTTTACCATAATACATTAGCGATATATTTGTGAAAGGGTAAAGTTTTTATAAGAATGAAATAGTGAATTATCACTATGAAACACTTTGATGTCAAGTAATGGTAGGTATACAAATTACCCGGTGTCCCGTAAATTGGTCGCTGTAAAATGATCGCAAACTATATGAGCATGATAAGAGATATGTTTTTTGTACAGAATAAGAAATTAATTTGATTATTACCATTAATATATTACATTTTATAAGCTATAACTGTAAAATGTACAATACGTATACTTGTCGGTTATCGCGACTACCTTAATCAAACCTAACATAATTAACTAAACTTTTTACAATTTTTTCAAATATTTAAATTTTTTTGCACATTTTTCCTACATATTAAATTAATTTTGATTATACCCATATGATACTCATATAATGGGTATCAATCATGGAGTAAATATCCAAAGGTCTCGCGAATTGAGGTTTTAGGACACACTAAACCAATGCCTATTCGCACCTGTATCAGGTGTATGAGGTAGGTATCACGTAGCCCTATCCTAACAATGACGCAAAGCCGCGCTTGAAGAAGTGATCGTTCACGGCTTCGTAGCCGGTAGGCGTAGCGAACGTCCCTTCCATTTGAAAAGAACCTTGTGATTTTTTTTGTATCTAAAGCATATCAATTAAATAAGTAGTAGTTGCGATAACCGACAAGTATTGAAAAAAACATATAAATTAAAGGTAACTAGTCCTCTTTCTATATTATAATAATACGTTTTACGCAAACAAAATAAATTAATTTTACCACGACGTTATTGCTGCGACTATTTTGTAGCGACCAATAATTTACATGGAACCTACCTATATTGTGTAATGTACATAGTAGGTATTTTATCAAATGACATCAATGACCGGTGAGAGATGTACATTTGAATTTAAAATCTGGTTTTTTACATCATTTACTTACATAATCGAATCATTTTGATAAAAGACATAATTCACCGGAGAATGACGACATTCATTAATATTCATTTTCACCGTAACATTATACAAATATGTGCGACGGTCGTCGGAGTTTTATTTTTATTGTGTTCACTTGAATCTTGAACCGCTGTAGACAAACCGCTTGTTGCTGTTGGGTGGCGGCGACGACCGTGGAATTAGCCACGGTCGCCGCGTTGCAAGTGGGGGTATTTTGGACGGCGAATACGTAGTACAGTTGGAGACAAATAGGTACGGAAACGCGGAGCTCGTTAATTTGGACGCGCCAAGGAGTAGCGCTTTCTCATTGGCCGGACTATGAATTATATAGATAATAATATAGATTTAGATATGATATAGATATAATATTGCCCGATAATGTTGATATTACTAGTGGACGATTGTAGCTCGATGCTAATACCTTAGTCTCTACACCGTGATACGGACTATAACTATTTTTTGACAATTTAAGTTTGTACCTAGAGCCAAAGTTCAACCCCCTTTTTGTAATATTAAAATAAGAAAATAATGATTAGTATACTACTTGGTAATTATAATATATTTTAATTTTTAATTACCTTTACCAGATATTTAATTATAAATTATAATTATATAATATATATATTTTACAATCACTATTATAATATATATAATAGGTACCTAAATATAATACAATACCTATCTAATTAGGTATAACTTATAGAAGTCTTACATAATATATTTGAAATTTTTAAAAATCATTTATATTAAATTTTTTTTTAAAATTATTTTACAACATTAATAAATTATAAATATTATTAAAAAAAGGCCAAGTTAAGGATAATATACCAGATTTTGATTATAAATTAAAATATCTCATCTCTAGAAAAATAACTGTCAATTATCTATAGTCCAAAATATATTGTGGTTAAAATATATCTATTATTTTTATTGACTATATATTTCAACTTTAACAGTTATTTATTTATTAAATGAACCACATTTTTTTGGTTTCTAGTCCTTTAAGCATAACAAAAATAGGTGAATAACAATACAATATAATATAATAGGTAAATATAAGTATAATATAGAAAAATTTTATATTTATTTTATTGATATAAGATTGAAATCATATACAATTTATGATAATGTAATAATGATTTAATATAATTATTGATTATAAAAAAATGAAGTTAAAAAATTTCTTAAAAAAATGAAGTTGTAGAACTTTCTTCATTTGAGGAACTATTTCTTTGTTTCCTAGTATAATAATGCTGGAAAAAAATAAATATATTTATATATTTTATTACAGATCAAATAGGTAATTAATTATATTTGAAAAACAACTTTAAAATATTTAAATTTTGTATAGAATACATAGAACAAAGAAAACATAATATTTTGAAATATGTAGAAAGAATTATTCTTTACATTAGGTACTAAAAAATAAAATTTTTCATTGACTTGGAAATATAAATTAATAAATCTAATTGACACATTACGAAAATTATATCATATTGTATAAAATGTAATTTATTTTAAATTATTAAATAAAAATTAAGTGCTTACATAAACTGTGCTTATATCATTTCCATTATAGCCGAGATGTTTCACATCTTTTAACACTTCGTTGACAGCGGCCAAAGTTGGAACACTGTGTACCAATGTCTGTGACAATTTTAATGTCGTAAACAAATCTCTTTGTACATAATCTAATTTCTCATTTTCTCTTAAAGAATTACCATGGATCATGGCTATTTTTATACAAACAATAAATCAAGCTAAATATATAATTTAATTAAAAAAAATTCATATTTAATACCATTTGCCAGTGACATAACAAATGGAGAACTTGAAGGAGATATTGCTAAAATTTCCAGAAACTTGTCCATAGGTAGTGAAGCTCTTTCAGCAAGGGCTATACCTTCCGCTACTCCGGCCACTATTACCGCCTTAATTGAACTTACAATACCATTCATTTTGATAGCATCCCCAATTTTATCTATATAATTAATTGATCAATTAAGTAATCTAATTAGTAAAATAAATTTTATGTTTTTACCAAAATAAAATGATTTTTGAGCTATGGAATTAAATAATGATTGACACTCAACATATAAAGTTTTGTCTCCAGCTGCCATACAAACTAAATTTCCTTCATTTAATTCGGTGTCAGTTCCTTGTAGCATGACTTCTAAATAACGACCACCATTAGAAGCAATATCCTATAATAATGAATAGAAATTAGAATATTAATAAAATTGTATTACACATGTTTCCTGTTACTTACTTTATTGAAAGTCTCTGATAATTGTATGTCAATACCACTCATTTCTACATATCCTTTACCATTAGTTATCATAGATATTATTTCATTCATATGATATAAATCCTTTGAAAATAAATATAATTAATACAAATACAAGTTGAATTTAAATATTACTGTAACCTGTAACATACATCATACCCACGTCTTTCATTACCAAAACAAGAGAAAATGATATCAGACATTTTCACTAAATCTTCTCCATTTGATGCAAGAATAGCTCCATTTATTGGTGTACACTGTAATATGAAAATATAAATTTATATATATTAAATTGTATTTGGTAAAAAGATGGTATATGAAAAAATAAAAATAGGTGATGTATTTCTCAATTATTTTGTGACTTTAGATTCTGAGCGAAGCGAAGAATGTATTGGTTTTACAATGAAGTGTCTTTTTTTTTTTTTTTTAAAGTATGAAGACACTTTTACTAGGTACCCGAAATAATGATCCGATTTTCACGAATCTGAACTAATAAGTATTCTTATAAGAATAAAATGTATTAGATAGATATTGAATGATTATTTATACAATTTTAGTTTTATGAAATAAAAATGTAAATATTTAGTAATTTATGATAAAAATAATTCTATAATCTAAAATCTAGATATAATTTTAAATTATGTCTAGTATAATGTTTATAATGATGACTGTTACTGAAAATTCTATTTGGGAAATTACAAATAATAATACACAAAATAAATATATTTATTAAATAGGTAGTGAAAATATAAAAACATTATCAGTATCATATTAAATCAAAACCATTAATCGTATAAATACATTTTATAACGATATTTAAATTATTTAAAATAAATGACACAGAATATAACACAGGTACCTAAATTATTCTGATCTAAAACATAATTTTTAAAGTTTCACATTTTAAATTAAAAAAGCAAGTGAAGAGATACTGGTGTGGATGGGATACAGGTGTAAGAATATTGTTCAAATTTTGATTGACATAAATAAGATAAATCATTACATTCAAAAAATGATTCTGAGCAAATTACTGTCAGATTTAGGCGATTCATTTAGAGGTTTTATGATAAATTATTTATATAGAACGCAGAGACTGATAAAGGTAAAAATTTTAATCAGTATATATAATATATATCGATTATCATCTGGTGAACTTTGCTCAAAATTGTGTTCCCAAATGTAATGATTATAATTGAATTCAACTGTTAATCATAATTCAACACTATCCTCTTTACATCTGTATCCTATCGCTAGTTTTTTTTTTTTTAATTTATATACAAATTACATTAGTATTTATTTATAAAAATGATTATATAATAGGTACCTATATGATCATTGGCATGTATTATTTTCACAATTATATCTACCACCTAATAAATAGTAAATTAATTTTAAATAAAATAATTAATAAATTACTTTCAATGAAGAAATACTCCATATAATTATCTTATGACCAGATTTTATTAAATTATTCACATATCTTGCAACAATATTACTCAAGCCAATAAATCCAAAAGTTAGAATTTTCTTAGAATCTTCTTGTTTTAGTATCTTCTGAAAATATTTTTAATAAATTTAATATAGGTATTATTTGGTAAATTACAAAGTAACTTACAGCCTCTGGTTTATCTACTGCACTAGAACGTCTTTTGTTGACCCGGTGTAAATCTAAAGTAGTAGGTGCATTGTTGAAGTTTTCAGTGTTAGAATTGTTTAATAAAGCTTTATCATAGTTTCTTAGAGATCGTTTCATCGTTAATACAACTGTCAACAAATAATAAAAATAATAGTTTGTTTAATTAAAAATTATTGAAATAAATAAAAACCAAAATTCACAAAACATTTTACATTTATTTAAGCAAATATGTATTTTAATAACAAAGTTACCATCATCAGTACAAAACACAGACAAATGTCAACATTGGATTGTTTGACAGGAGTGTTTTGCACTGATGATGTAACTTTATTATTAAAATACATATTTGCTTAAATAAAAGTAACATTTTTTGTGGATTTGGGTTTTTATTTATTTAAATATATTATCCACAAGTTAATACTTCAACAATAAATATTAAAAATTATTGAATTAAGTATAACTAAGTACCTAAATAAAAATGTATTATTGAATTATTATTAACAACTATAAATTATTTAATTTTGTATTTCATCATTATTCATAAATTTTAGTATGAAGAATATTCATGTTTGATATAATATCTTGACGTTTTTCTGTTAAGTTTGATAATGTTAACATTTAAAAAATAATATAACATAACGTAAATTATAATTGTTATAGCCTAATTTTTTGCCAATTACTGACATAGCCTGATTTACTTGTCAATTTTAAAAAATGTATTCAACTGAAAAATGTTTTATATTCAAGTGTATCTCCTGTGGATAACTGAATTGTTAAATAATACAATTTAAAAAAAATTTTATTTATTGTTGAAAAGTGCCTTAAGGGCTAACATTAATTAAGCGCAGTAATATAAGGATATCACTTGCTGGACGGAGTAGGAATACCAAACAGGCTTGCATAAAAAGTGCATTATTTCTCAAAATTAAAATTCCAATATTTCATTACGGTGTATATTATATTTTTAGTTGTTTAAAAAATGTTGGGAAATATGATTCTCTAATTAAGTAAATATACTAAAAAATTGGTAACAGTTTTTTTAAGTCTGTGCCACTGGAGATCAGAAAAAAATTATTCAAAATTAATAAAATAGGTACCTCTACCTATAAATTTTAAAATAAATATAAAAATTTATATTTGTTATGTATGTATAAATATATATTTATATGTATTTTTTTTTATTATTATTATTTTTTTTTTAATTGCGATCAATTAAGACCACAATCAGAAAATACTCAACAGACACATTAGTCTCGGAAAACAAAAAGAAAATTATTATCATCATAAAACTAATTACATAAAATTATTAAATAAAATTAATATTAAATAATTATTTAAATTATTAAATTATTATATTAGAATGGTCTACCCTGCCTAACTTTACCTGCATTGTATCATTCACGAGTTTTCGAGAGAAAAAAATAGCAACTCAACTCTTTTCATAAAACGGTAAATAACAACTTAATAATTAATATACTTACCAAGAAATCACGCTTCCCACAATAACCGTTACACAAATTAATTACCGACAATGATCGCGATAATTAATTACAATAATATAAATTAATAATTCAGTAGCAGCAGCCAGCAAGCATCGAGAGTAGAATGTAAAACAATAAACATGGACGCGTAACGTGTATCGACTACTAAACTAAAAAACCTAACCTAACCGAGATGACATGTCTCCTTGGGGGTAAACAAAAAGCGACACAAATCGAAAAACGTTGAGAACCACTAGTATATCCAAACAAAAAAACAAATATGCTACAACACCGGACGCATGGAAGGCACATGGGTAATACAATATTTATTTATCCGCGGCTACTGGGCACTAGCTAGTGGCTACGTTCAGTGTTGCCAGGTTAAAATGTGAGAAAGTTCGGATAGTTATCGCAAAATGTTCGTTGTTGTTCGTATTATTCAAAATGTTCTAAATGTTCTTACGTAAATGAAAATTTTTTTTCCTCACTTCGTTCGGATAACATTATAACATAATGCTATGATCATATCTAATTAGTACACCACCGACCATGGTTATATTTATTATCATCATAGATTAAATAAATATATATATATTATTTATTTATTTATTTATATATATCATAAATATATTTTGATAAATTATAGAATATCAATTATTATTTTGAAAAATTTTATTTTTCTTAATTTTTTTACAAATTTTTGTACGAACATTTGTTTTCTTTATGTTCGTACGGTAATCTCAAAGTTCGTACGCCTGGCAACACTGGCTACGTTTCAGTTTCATTCAAAATCGCAGTATCGCACCCAAGCGGACCAAATAAAGAACAATGATAAATGGAACGTTGACATTTTCATACGAATACCATAGATGAAATACAAATAAACAGTCCACTGCAGTTGTACAACAAATAGAAACAGAATATTTATACAAATATTATGTTCATAGATGACGCAAATAATTTGAATAATATTTAAATTATTGGCAATATTGCAATAACAATAATATTATATATGGTTATAGAATATTAGAATATTCATTAAATTTATATTACAAAAAAAAAAAAAAATTAAATTATTAGTAATTTAACTGGCTATTATTTAATATTTATATAATTTTAGATTCTGAGCGAAGCGAAGAATGTATTTGTTTTACAATGATATGTTATTATTTTTTGGTTTTTTTTTTTATTTATTTTTATGTCTGAAAATACTTTTACGATCCGTAATAATGCTCAGATTTTCACGAATAGCCTATTATGTTTCCGGTTGGAAAGTGGATGTAGTTGGCACTTATTTGAGTCATTTTATGAATTTCTCAAAATTCATCCTAAGCGGTAGAAAAAATGACGAAAAAAGGCATTTTTCACGAAAAATGAAATTTCGACGAATTTGATTTCAATATTTCACGATAACTCAGGAAATTTTGAAGAATTTTTCTACAAAATATAGGACTTTGAATATTTTGTAAAATTCTCGTTTTACGTATATAATGTTTTGTTACGGTCATTTTATGCGACTCTAACGGTGTCTTCAATTTTGTGCCGAATCGGCATAAAATGTCTGACAGATTATCCCAGTGCATATGATAGTGGGAGACGAGACGTAATATCTTAATAGCAATTGGAATATTAATTTATACACAATAGTCAGTCGACACATTATAGCACAAGCGCGAGCATCCATTTTAACTTAAATATTAAATATATAGTGTGCATTATTTATATTATTAATATCGTGCGTGTCATCCGGATCGCCATAGTAATCGATTGGATCCATACTCAGGTATAATTTATTATTATATATATATATATTACAATATATTATTGTGTTGCTTGTACTCAAGAGTTAGTTATTTAATTCCAAAGTGATATTTACGAGTCCTGGTATTCTCATTAGGGCTATATAAATAAATAGAAGAACTTTAGGTCATCTAGTGTAGAAATAGTCTAGCCAACTATATCTTCGGATTCCACTAGACGGACCTATCGACGGGCGTTCGTTCTGTAGCACAAGCTAAGACGAACAGTCACGTTACAACTTGGTGGAGGCGCCGGTCTTCGTGATATTTAAATAAATATTTCGGAGACTATCCCCTATACATCGTATTTTTGCTTTGGTTTTAACTTTCTTTTGGGTAAGGAGATGCTTAATTTCTAAATTATTTAGTACGCGCGCTGCTTGATTTTATTATTTTTATGTATATATATTTATATGTTTTTATTTTTTTGATTGATAAAAAATTATAAGAAATAATTTATGACGCTTTATAATTATTATATAAAACGACCTAGTAATAGTCAAATGGTTCGTATAAATCAAAACGCATGGGAAAAATTAGGTTTTGATCGCGAAATTTGTGTTAATAATTTGACTAGGGAAGAATTAATAGAGAATTTTCAGAAGTTTGGAGATACAGTTAAATATTTATGAGCTTATGAGTCCGGAGTCCCCCGTTATTAATATATCGAGATTGGGAAAAAGGTAATTTTAATTTATTGACGGACGCGAGCCAATACGCCATTTGGGCGGTCCTATCACAGGGACCGGTTCCCGCAGATAAACCTATCGCATACGCGAGTCGCACATTGAATAAAGCCGAATGTAACTATAGCGTTATTCAGAAGGAACTATGGGGGGGGGGGGGGTAAAAATTTTTCGACCATATTCATACGGTCAGAAATTTAACATAATAACAGACCATCGACCGCTCACATACCTGTTCGGAATAAAAGATTACAATCCTCACAATTGATGCGATACCGTTTACAGTTGTCGGATTACGATTATTCTATTATATTATGTATATAGAGCCGATTCTGAGCATTCGAACGCCGATTGTTTGTCTCGTATACGTGTAGTACAGAACGACCTTGATCAATTCTCTACGTACGAACGTTTTTTAGAATGGAATAATAAGCCGATTTTTAATTCAAAGATTAGTGAAAATATTTTAAAAACAGGAGAGTAAGAGATTATAATAATACCCATTGCAGGTGACTTGATAATAATAAATCCTATAATACGGGAATTTATTCGGTATCATAATATTCAACTAATAACTTTCGACAACAATTTTATGTAAAATACGTATCACAACGTATGAAATTTTTTATAAAATGAAGGAGACACATTCCACTGAACTAGTAGCCGAAGAATTATTTAATCACTTAGTAAATATTAGAAATTATGCATTGACGAGCGATATAAACGAGTTTTCAACTATTCGAATAGAGGTGTACACAACCTTGACCAGTTATGAAAGAATACTCACTATGTTTCAACATAGTTTTTGTGAACAAGAGTGACGAGGATAAACAAAAAATTATACATGTATATCATAATACGCCTGTAAAAAGCTATATAAAAAAGAGCTGATACTACTCCTGTCACAATGTTTTGCTACAACACCACAGTCCATACGTCCACCGAGTTCACACCGTACGAACTGGTTTTCGGTCGTAATTCGTAAACCAAATATACCTACTACATTTACTCGGGCGATAGAACCACAATACAATTAGAATTAGTGTAAAATTCAGGGGCGGACTGGGACTAAATTTCAGCCCAGGAAATCTTTATTTTAAACAGCCCTTCATAATCTTCCAGTCCAAATATGTTAATAACCAAATTATAGAGGAATATTAAAATTTCACATAAGTAATAACTTAAAAAGATAGTAAATCAAGATAATATAATAGTTTATATATAAAATAATAATATATACGTATAATATATATATATATGTAATATTAAATATGTAATTTCATCAATGCTATTAGAAACATTACCATTTCTATAACATTTTCTAGATTAATTAATGTTATATAAATAATAATAAATAATATTATATACTATATTAGGTGCCTACTTAGTAAATATTTAAATTATTATTCTTTCATCCAAAGATAAAACTTTATTATATTTTTAAAAAAACAAGTATTATTTTTCTAAATGGAATATTATAGGTAATCAAAATTAATTTATATATTCTAAATTTGAGAAAAAAAGATGAACTATATTTAAATTCATTATAAAACAACAGGTATTTGGTATTTTTAATAAATAAGCTTTTAAAATATTCTGTTTTTGACAAAATAACATAATATAGGTAGTTTTTAAAGTTCTGTTATTATGACTGTGGTGAGCCTACGTTTCACCGATGTCTAGTGATAAAAAACTAATATAGAGAATAAATATAAGAAACTTATATAAGAAACTATAAGAACTTCTATTATATTTGAATAAATAAAATAGACCAGTTTATATAGTTAAAATATAAACAGTTTTATTAATTATAATTTCACAATTTATAAAGTATTTGATTTGAAAAAAATGTGAGAAGACAATGTCAATAAGACATTACCTGAAATATTATAATATTCCAAAAACTTGACGTACTCGACTGTTGGCTCATACGATATGCATGAGACCATTAACAGTTTTTCTTCTTAGAATAAAAATGACATCTAATTAACAATTCGATCAACACCCGTAAAGGAGAATAATAAAAAAAAATAATATAAAGGAGAATGGACTAGTACTTAGATAGATGGAATGGGAGTTGTTATTGTCAATGTCCTAAATGTCCTCGGCGGCTCGTCGTCTTAATGACCTTTGGATGGACTAACAAAGTGTTGTTTTGGGTTATAGTTGTTATTGACGCTCGAAACGTTCGAGTATTTTAATCTGGACGCCTAATCGAAATATGTAAAAAACAATATTAATTGATAGACGACGCCGACGAAAAAGCGTAAATAAAGTATTTATATGTTCTTAATCGGTGTTTTGACCGTTGGTCCGATCGTATCTGTTTACGTGTCTGAGTCCAATAGTTTAGTTATCGTATTAATATAATAAGTAAATTTACGTAAACAACATAAAAAAAATAATATAGAATATATAAGAATAATAACATAAAAATAATAATATCTAAAAAGTAGTAAACACCTGGGTTTACTACATGACTATATATATAATTTATATATTATAATAATTTTTATGTAATAAAAAATATAACCATATTAGTGTTATGTTGTATAAATGTATATTACTGTTAGGATTAAATGATATGGTTTTTAGTAAAACTTTGTTTAAATAAAATTAAAAAATAATATTGTATATTAAAATTGAGTGCTTATAAATATTAAATATAAATTAGAAAATTAAGTATCAATATAATAGATGTATTATTAATAATATATTTATATCAACAATTTTTACCAGTTTATTTCATATTTCAGACTTGGCAAATAATTCGTTTAACGTTGTACATTTCTGGGCCGAAGCTATCAGCAGTTTTTTGTTCTTATCCCTAACTTTTTCTGTGCCGCTTTTTTTTCAGTCATTTTCAGAAAAAATGTAATATAAATTGGAGTAATTATTAATTGTAATAATACATTGTAAATATTAAATAATAATTTCGTACAATACATTGCGCTTTTAATCTTTATTGTAATACGAATAGTGAGTAGGTACTATCATTATGACAATGTATTCACAAGTCACAACCCTATTAACCTGCTTATTAATGAATAATGATAACTAATATAATAAAAACAAATTATTCATTCTATTTTTAAACTAGAAATGTACGGTATAATAAACAATGATAACTTGTCCACATCTTAAAAACTGCATTTTATATGTATATATTCTATTTTATTGTCAATTATCTATATTAAATGTTAATCACATAGCACACAAAAATATTAATATATAATATATAAACAATAAACATGAATATAAGTAGGTATTTACAATTCTGGTTTTGTAATTTGTTTTATGTAACGTACACTATACAGGTTTATTATGTAATATAATATTTAAAAAGTATAAAAACAAAATATTGTAATGTAATTCCATAATTAAAAATTAATATTTTTCAATATAATAACACGAACAGCGGCCCACTGCCACTGGGAATTTTCCCGGTATCCCGCCGGTCCAGTTCCGCCCCCGAGTGTAATTGCATATTTTCATATTTTATATTTTATTAATTATAATAAATAAAAACATTATAATTTAACTTTATAAATTGTTTTTATCTTATTATAAATTAATATCCAATTGAATAACTTCGAGACGTCAAGTAGAAATACTGACTTCGTCGAACAAAGTGTAAAACGGGTTGCATAACTTCGAAATACGAATACGTACCTGACCGCGTATCGCACGTAGGCTCACTACAAATGCAATGTATACAAAACAAGCAATTTTTAGATTTTGAATATGAAAGCCAATCTTTTTTTATTTCTTTTTTTTATTTTATTTTACTGATCCATCTGATAATATTTTTCTATACAGACTAGGGAGAAAACGTTGTCCATTTATTTTTGGATAACTTCTTTCGGATAGTTCTTCAGGTTGTGGTTGACACGGTCCTAATTCTATAATTTTTGAAACCATTTCTAAAGTTAAATTGTTAATACAAAATAAATCGTGCAGGATCATTATTCAATAGAATTTCTAATGTTTCATTTCCTTTATCTAAAATATATAAAATTATATATGCATAAGTATAATATAATTTGCATTATAAGATTTATAGATTAAATTTTTTATTTATAATAAGGCACAAAATAAATACAAAGATGTAAAAAAATTTAAAAATTTATTTTTAGTTTTCGTAGGTAACAATTAAAATTTTGAAAAAATTTTAATATTGACTTTTCTAAAAATATAATAATATATTGTACCTACTAACTTTATTATAAATTATTTTTATTAGTGTCATCGTGAAATTAAAACATAAAGTATAAACATATTATAATACCTGAATGGTCAATCACTGAAGACAATGTCAGTAAATTTGAATTTGACTTAGATCAGTGGCGTATTTAGAATTTTGTTAAGGGGGGGATAAGAATTTATTAAGGGGTCACAAACTCGAATATGATTCCCCGACCCCCGCCCAACCACCAAAGTTATCATCAAATAATGTGCCGATTAATTTTTTTTACATTTATCAGTCTCTATACGTTCAATATAAAAAAATTTTACTGAAATTTCAACTTTAAATACCTATAAAAAAAATTGAGTCTTGAGATTTTCCTCATATTTTGGAAATTCGTTAAGACATATATCAGTATATGCTTTAATAAAATTTTCCATATTTTTTAGATTTTCTATTAATTTTTATTGTAAAAACTAAAAGTATTAAGAAATAATAAGAAGAATATTCATATAGATAGGAAGATTTCCGTTTAAACTAAAAATATCAACTTTAAACAGCTATAAAAAATTGAGACTTTAGATTTTTCTATTAATTTGATATAATGTTAAAAATATTTACTCATATTTAATGATTGTTATTAATATGTAATGTGTAAATATACACCAGTAAAATTTTCAGACCATAATGCCAAAAATTGCCAATTTTATCAAACATTATATACATAAAGACAACATTTTTATGAAATATTCAAAGTCCTATATTTTGTAGAAAAATTAACGTAACGGTGCAAAATATTAT
The DNA here is from genome assembly GCA_021307375.1 of Tetraneura akinire. NCBI lineage: Eukaryota > Metazoa > Arthropoda > Insecta > Hemiptera > Aphididae > Tetraneura > Tetraneura akinire. The sequence goes on from JAIUCT010000088.1 coordinate 206,049, forward strand.
TCCATATATATAATTTCTATGTGAATACCCAATAAAATTTTAAAGTCTCTAACTTCAAAATTGCCGGAGTTATCGTGAAATATTGAAATCGAATTCGTTGAAATTTTAGTTTTCATGAAAAATGAACTTTTTTCTATCGCATAAGGTCAATTTTTAAAAATTCGATAAATAACTTAAATAAAGTACCAACTTCAGGCAATTTTCTATTGACCTACCTATGATAATTCTCTTCGTAAATATCGGAACATTATTTCTGGTTGAAAAAGTATCTTCATACATCATATATAAAAATAAGAAAAATCCATATAAATATTTTAAATATAGATTTTACTGAAATTAAAAATTTAAATCGCTATAAAAAAAAAAAATTGGACTAGGAATTTTTCTAATATTTTGATACCATGTTAAGTAGTATGTCAGTAAACTTCAGTAAAATTTTCAGACCTTAATGCCAATAATTACTAATTTTATCAAACATTATATACATAAACACGATAATTTTACGAAATATTCAAAGTCCTATATATTGTAAAAAAATTTACGTAACGGTTCCACAATTTTACCCTATATAATATAGTACCTATTTAAACCCTCAATAAAATTTTCTAGTATCTCACGTCAAAATTGTCTGAGTTATCGTGGAATATTGAAATCGAATTTGTCGAAATTTCAGTTTACGTGAAAAATGTCGTTTTTTCGTCATTTTTTACGTCGTTTATTCTACCACTTAGGGTCAATTTTGAGAAATTCAAAAACTTAACCTAATTAAAGTACCGACTACATCCACTTTCCAATCGGAAACATATGCTATTCATTAAAATCGGAACATTATTTCGGGTAGTTAAAGTGTTTTCAGACATAAAAAAAAAAAAATTACACATCATTGTAATACCAATACGGCAATACATTCTTATTTATTTCGCTTCGCTCAGAATCTAAAATAGTATTTAATATGATGGCTATAATTATTTACATATTTTACAGCCCATGAGGGATTGATCTCCTTGATCCCCCCCGTAAATACGCCACTGCTACGAATAACTATAACAACTATAATGTTTTGACTAAAAATACTTTTAATTATTCAACTTCAATGTTATAATGAAATATATCAATATTGTGATAATTTTATTCTGTAATTCTGTAATATTACATAATACCATAAATATTAAATATAACAATTTTAAATCGGCGAATATGTATAAAAAAAAAAGGCCAAGGGAGGGTATCTATCCCCCATATCCCCCCCCCGTAAATACGCAACTGACTTAGATGTAGATTCATTACAACCACCAAAATCTACACTTGAAATTTTATTTGTTGACTCATCATTAGATATAATGGGATTCAATGATAGTAATTAAAAACTATATTATTTTTTTTATGTAAAATGATATACACATTTAACTACCATTTTCAATCCTTGTTCTTTTGATAAAAAAAATGTTCCTTTCTTTCTCTTTTTTTGACGTGATTCTATGTGTCGATTCCAGTTTTTAGCATTCAATGTAAACGTTCACATTTACAGTAACTGCAATTATTCATAATGATAATATGGATTTTTTATGGTAAAAACTTAAAAACTGAAAAAATTTAATTTGTAAAAATTAAAAGAAACTAGACACAAATAGATTTATCAATATATTAATATTTTATATATTAATTTTAACCAAATATAGACAAATATAGTTATATTATAAATTTATAAATTTATGTAAAAAAAGTTAAAATAATTGTAAAGGTAGGTACCTAATAAGGATATTTTGAGCAGTGCCGCTCCTGGCTTGGACGACTGGACGATCACCCTCCCTGCTTACATTTAAGGAAATAATAATAAAATTGGTTTAATAACTATAGTCTATATCTATATATTATGATTTATAGGTATTTTATATTTCATAGTTTTATATTATGTCTTATCTAGTTATCTCATGCGCGTATTGTAAATTTGTGACTCGTGAAGTACAAAGGTCGAATAAGTGACTACCTTTTTACCTTTACAAAAACGTGTTTTTACATATAATCTTGGGTAGGAACATAGGACGAAATATTTCGTCGTTCAGTTGTAATAATACGATAACCCATACGTTAGTATAATACATTACTATTATAGGCGTGATCATGCCCGTGCGTATACATCTAAAGTGATTTCTCATGCAAGTATTTGGACGACCCAAATAATAGTTTAATTACAACGTATTATATAAATACATACTATGGATTTTATTTTTCCAGTATTTCCAATTCATAAACACGTAGCTGTGACAGTTATGCATTATATTTAGTCATTTGACAGAAAGAATAAATTGAATGATTGTTAATATTATTTTATTTGAAATATTGTTATTACTATAAGACTTTCTATTTCATTATAATTTTATACCATTATAATTTCATTTTTATTTGAACTGTTATACGCAAGACGTAACACGTTACGTGTGCAGTGTGTTTGCTATATAAAGTTCTTTTTTAATTTTTCATCAACAAAAACCCGACGTATAAAATAACTTGTTAATATTATAATGTGTATTAAAATTAAAGTATTAGTATTATTAAAATATGTGTATTAAATGTTATTTTTTTTATATAAAGAAAGATATTTAAAGTTGCACTCCCTTGATCAGTGATCACGAGTCGCCACTGATTTTAAGGCAATTAAAGCTTAAAATGTATTTATTGTGCCATAATTTAATTCAAATAATATTATATAGGTAATATTATTAACATATTTAAATAAAGCAACTAATAATGTATAATTATTGATACATTATTAATAAACATAAAATGTAAATGCAAATATGCAATTTATTTTAAAGTAAAATATTGGAAAATTAATTAAAGCAAATATACTTATACAAATAAAATAATAGTTCAAGACTTGTATTTAGTTGTATATACCTAATTTGTAAAGTAAATTGTAATATAAACACAGAAAACAGAATGTAAGTTAACCTAACTGCGGACACTACTGAATCACAATGTGTTAATATAAAACACTAAAACCAGTCTCAAATCACTAATAAAACGAATGAACAATGAAAAAATATTAAATAGTTTATGAACCGTCAAAACAATAATAATAATATTATTTACTTTTAAGACTTTTAATTATTGAGAAATATAATAAATAAAAATATCTATAAAAAATATGGAGCTAAGTAACAGATAATAAACAAAATCACACATTCGTGTTTATTTTTAAAGGGTGCCAGCACCTCCATTTCGAATTTTAGATTTAAACCGTGAGCAATCGTTAGTATTTAAGTTTTTTTGGACTTATCAAAATTCAACCATATATATTTAATGTATTCAATAAATAATATTTACATTTTGTTTGAAAATATTTTTTAGTTATCTCCAATTATAAAATTTAAATTTTCATAAAAAAAATATTGAAATAAGCTTTTATAATATTTTTAAATATAATATTATCATCATAAAATGAAGATAATTATTAACATACTAGACCTTAAATTATTATTAATATTCATAAATGTTATTACACTATTATAATCCTCAGTATTAACTTATGTCATTACAAATTATAATTTACTTAAATTTATAGCAAACCTAATTGTAATGACTAAAAATTTGTTATAGCACTAAATGTGCTGAAACATTTTTATTTATAATGAATAAAAAAAAAATATAATATAATACAATTTCTTATAATAATATAATAATATTAAAAAAACAATATAATTATTTTTAACCAAGTATACATTTTACATTACATTTACATTTATTAATATATTATAATTCAATATTAATTAATATTATAATATATTGTTATACTTGTATGCTATGGTACAATTAGTATTAGTAGTATTTAGTTCAATGTATTCAGTAGAGTCAGAGTGTAAGATATGGTATTAGGTACTTCAAAATAATAGGTACTATAGCATATGAGTATAACAAAAACAATATATTATAATATTAATTAATATTACGTCACACGAAACCACTGCCTATCCGCACCAGTATCCAGGTCATGAGCTTGGTATGCTGTAGTCCCTCCCCTCAGGGCGATAATCGACAAGTACCTATTATACAATTTAATTTGGTCGATTATTACCCCCCAATGGGTAAAAATTCATGGAGACGGAAGATAATAATTACCTGTTACACCGGGCCCCTTTAGGGCGGGAGCACATTGAGTCGCAGGTGACGCAGCGTAGCATAGTTTTCTGTATTCTATTAGTTCTATTGTTATAATCTATTAGCGCATATTGGGAGGCAGTGCAGGGCAGAGCAGTATTGTGCCGTGTCGACCTGCTTCACGCAGTGTTCGCGACACAGTATACTGCACATATGCCAAGCACTTTTCATATTTTATACTATTTTAAGGGGATTGGTGGTGGCCTGTGTTCTCTTCGATTTAAACCAAAAAGCCTGACAAAATTTTTAACACTTGAGTATTCAGAATTTAATCCTGAAAAAAATTTTAAATTCATATAGTATACTCGTATATTTAATACCAAATGTTGGAAATGAAATTTTGACTTTTTGCTGTAAACTTATAAAAAATTAACAATGAAAATCTTTAAAATTATCAAATTTTTAAATCTCTGCCTAGTTAAAACTATACTTAAAATGAAAAACATATTTCCAACGTTTTGTGGTAGAGAATATATATCTACAATTGTAATATGTTTTCAGAATTTAAATCGAAGTATTCTAAGTATGTGTAATTTTGTCAGGTTTTTTTGCTCTTTAAAGCAGAGCTCCAAACCGTAATAATTTTTTGTGGTTAATGGTTTTAGTTCATCTACTATTCTTTTCGGTTTTAAAAACTGGTTAATATTGGTTTCATATTTTATAGTTTTTTAAAACCGTTTTTCAAATTAATTAAACCGGTTAATTTTGTTCTTTTCAAAATATATGTATATAATTTTTTTTTAATTAACAACTTTAAATGTACCTCAAACAGTTTGTTGTCATGATTATGAAATAATTAACACATTTTTAAAATTTAATCTTTAATCACAATATTGTCGATATTGTATGATAATATATAATATTATAAATTTTAATATATAATTTATACTACAAAATAAAAATCGTAAGGTTGAAAATGTTTACGCAAAAATAAACTTAACCGATCACTATCGAGTAGTATTATTGACGATAACACAATAATTATAAGCGGTATTGTAATATAATGCGTTATTAGTTACCATTAATCGTTATCGCGTATTTTCTTTAAAGTATAAATAGTGTGGTGGGAAATTAATAGCCAGATCACATCGTATATATCTGTGAGCCAGACTAAAATATTAATAAATCGTGGTCCGTGCATACCACTATAATTTTTCATATATTATTATTACAAACAACACAGTCAAACCAACTTTATCAACAAAATTAAACAAACAACAAAATCTGTAAAATTAAATATTATTATTCATAATTAAACATTTATTTATTTCCGTTTGAGAACTAAAAATATTTCTGGTTAACTATTTCGTTTTCGTTCTATAAAATAACTAATTTTGGTTCCGTTTTTGTTTTCGTTCGTATACATTTTCCAATAAAACCGGTTAATAACAAAAACGGTTTTAACCCTGAAGCCCTGCTTTAAAGACGCGAAATAAAAATGTCATCAAAAACGTTGACATGTGCATGCGTGTGTGAGAACTATTAATACGTACGTAGAGGGTACGGGCGAGACACGCACATGGCACACCAATATTCATTTACTACACACACACACTTATACAACTCATACGTATTCGCGTATAATATGCCTTTACACAACTCCTTAAAAACGAACCACCACTAATCCCCTTAATTCATTATTTTATTATTAATAAAACTAAGGACTTAGCAAAATTGGTTTCGATTTAATGTTTAAATTTTAAACGGAAGTAATTGGAGAACTGAAAATTTTATCTGAAAATTTCGAAGTAGGAGAACAAATTCACCGTTTCTTTATTTTTTTCATGTATGCACTTTTCCATATAGTTTTATATAGTGAATACAATAGTATACAAGTGTTCATCCATTTCTTCGTCTGAATCAAACTTAGAACTTAGGTCTGTTCGATTAATTCGACCATGATTTGTACGTTCAACGACCGATTATGTACAAAGATGACGAGAAACTGCCGTTACCCTACGAGTGCCTAAGTATTGCTATAATTTCATAAGTTTATATTATATTACTTTTTACTCCTTAAAATTATTTCAATGCTACCATATATACATTTCTTATCATATAATTTTTGGCAGCTAACCTTGTCAGTTAACTTCGTTCGTTTTTAAGTATTTAATATTATATAATAAATGTTATGTTATTAGTTTATTACTTTATTCGTTTATTATCCGTATTCTTTTGATGCGATTTACATGAAATTTAGAAGAAGTTTGTGTTATATTGGTTTCCTTAAAATTTTAGTGATCTGTGCTACTCTTGTTAGAATCGTTCGACTTTTTCTTGTTTTTTAAAAATAAATTATTTTAATATTTCCAATATATGATTATATTGGTTGTTTTTGTTTATAGATAATTTACATACCTACAGTTGAATCTTATAGTCAATTACAATTTGTATTAAAAAATTAATATTATGGATGTCTCTGCAGATAATCAAATTCTAGGAATGGAAAAGAAGCGAGGACATTGCTTTAAAAACATCCAAGGTATTATATTTTGCCTGTAAATAACTTATAATCAAATACAACTGATAATTTTTTTTTAATTTTTAATTTTTATAATTGTTTTATTAGATATGATACCAGCTCGTGTGGTGTTATATTTAATGTCATTTAGTGGCTTTTTGGTCAGCTTCATGATGCGTACTGATATTAATATTGCAATGGTTGCAATGGCCAAAATGAGTTTACGGCCAGAAAACTCAACAAACTTGACTGAGTCGTTGTGTTATGATACTAATAGTACACAAATATTTAAAGATCAAACCTCAATGGTAAAGTACAAGAAATTAATTTTATGAGTTAATTTTAAAAATATTTAATCGTTATTTCTACTAATTAATTATGATGGATTGTATTAAGTATAATATCATACCTAATTCATATTAATTTTTCTAAACATACCTATAAATATTATCATAATTATTTTTAATATAATACCTATGTAAAACAGTAAAATAAAATAATTACAAATATTTTAGACTAAGCATTTTTTCTGACTAGGAACAAAAACAGCTTTTGTCTTGTATAACTATAAGAAGATAAAAAAAAAATTATACTAAAATCTGGAAATTTTGATTTAATTAATAAAAAATAACACATTTTTAAAAATACGTACATTGAAAATTTTATGAATTCCTTAATTCAACTCTTACTTTAATGAAATACCTAATTAATTTTATTAGTGTATTTATTTAATTTTTATTTGAGTAATTTCATATATGTATTTTCAGGAAGAGGGTGAATTTGATTGGGATCCTACAGTGCAGTCAGCAATCTTTAGTTCATTTTATTGGTGTTATTTACCATCTCAAGTAGTCGGTGGTGTACTTACTCAACGTTTTGGCACAAAAATCATTTTTGGATTTTCCCAATTAATAACAGCTATTGCTTCATTACTAATACCTCAAGCAGCTTCATTTCATTATTTAGCTGTTATTGCATTGCGATCGCTTCAAGGAATGGCATCAGTAAGTATAATAACAAAAATATGATTTTTAATAATCAAGTGACATACTCATAATTATTATAAAAATATTTAATTATGATTACAAATATTTGTTTTAAATATTAGTATTGATCCTTTTGTTATATCATAACACTCATACTATGTGGATATTTAAAAAAAAAAAAACATATACTATTCGTAAAAATCGGAGCATTATTTCTAGTAGTAAAAGTCTCTTCAAACATAAAAACAAAAACAAAAACAAAAAAAGACACATTGTAAAAACCAATACATTCTTCGCTTCTCTCAGAATCTAAAAATGTTGTTTCCATATTAATTAATTTATCTATTTGTAGTTTTATACTAATATTAAAGTATTTTTTTTTTTAAGTTTTAAATTTTTAAATTCATTAAATTCTCAGGATAGTTTTTCAATTATATAATAATTGTATGAATAAATTAATCTTGAACCAATTATTTATGCAAATAAATTATTAGTTTATTAATTACCTATAGTGTTAAAAATTGTATTAGATATTAATATTTTGATATACAATAAAATAGTCAAAATTAATTTCTAATTAATATTTCTGAAAGTTGATAATATTATATAAATACTCATTTTATATACATAGGTACTATTGTAAATAACACATCACTTTTATATTTTGTAATAATAATGTATGGATTCTTATTAATGATTTATAAATTCATTATTTTTTCAGGGATTTACTTGGCCTGCAATGTACGCACTTGTTGGTATATGGATACCATCCAACGAACGGAGCAGGTTCATGTCATCATTTCAAGGTATGAATTTGTTGTGAACCACAAAAATACTTTAAATAGGATAAATAAATAAATATTACAGTTTGAAAAAAAAATTAAATGTTTAAAAAAAAAAAACAATTTAGAAATGTTTAAGACTTATGGTAAAAAGCTAATTTGGGTTGCTATTGAATTTTGAGATGTCTATCTAGTATATTTGACATTAATTTCTTTTAGGTTTCATTTCATCATATAATACTTGCAATAAACCTAAAGATATTTATTAATACCTAATTATTAGTTAGGTAATCAAAATTATAAAAATATTATATTATTTAAAATTATTATTAAAATATTAAAAAAATATTAAAAAATTAAAATTATTATTTAATATATTTCTATATATTTTCATATAAACTAATTTTTTAAGTTTTAACTATATTCTATATAATATATAAAGCATGTTTCATTATGTTATGTCATTCTTCTACTAAATTTATAAAATTATTTTTAATATACTTATTTATTTATTTTATAATTACACGGTCAATAGTATACATATAATCAGTTGTACAACATTTAAAAATATGTGCTATTTGAACAATGTAATATAACATTAAGTTATCAAAAAAATAAAAATTAACTTAAGTTTCCAAAAATGGTGTCAACATTGGCACATGCCATTAGGCGATTAATTGGTTCGTTTTTTAGATAATTTGTGGAAAATGAGGGATATAGAAGGGAAAGGTGGTTCTTGTTATCTCCTGGGGTACCTTAAAATATAAAAGTGATATTGTACAAGGTGAGTCAATACTGCCACGCAATAAACCATGTATACATTTAATTTAAATACTTAGAATAAAAGGTAAAATAAGTTAAATTTTATAATTAAAATGATATATATTTTTTTTTTATAATATAAAGTTATTTGCTAGGTAGATAAAGTTTAAACATGTCATTTCCAGAATATTTATGTAGTTATAGTTTACTTTATTTTACTATTGTATTTTATTTCATTTTTTCAATTTTCATTACTATAAAACTACACAAGTGTAATTTAAAAGTATATATTTATTAATATGTAAAACATTCAATCCTTCAAAATTAAAATTATTTTTTACAAACATTATTTAAATTCAAAAAGTTAATATTAAAAAATATATATTTAAAATTAATCTTTTTATAATAACCACAATATAATTGATTAATTATTATAAATTATCCATGAGTAAAGTCTTGAGGAAATACATGTTTAACATTTTTCTTTATAGTAATGTCTACCTACAATAATTTCAGTTATTACACATGGAGTAATGTGACTTTATTTTCTAAATTTTTTATTACAATATATTACAACAATTTAAAAAAAATTATGTTATAGCCTGTTTAAGAAAAATTGCAAAATATTATATAAATGCTTTTATTTATTGATGAAAATGTATAGTAAAAATTAGTTTTTTTTTTAATGATTTTGTTTTGTATAAATTTATTTAAAACTATCTTATATTTTTAAAAACTAATAAAAGTACCATATTTTAATAAGAAAATTGTCAGATACTTTGTTATTTGATATTAATTTATATTAACTTCTATTTGATCTATGTATATATTATTATTAATTAATTATTTGAAAAATCTGGTCTAAAATTTTAATTTTATTATAAAAAAATATTCAACAAACTTGGTTGAAATATATAATATATAATATATATTATATTATGGTAAAAGAAAAACAAATAATAATAAATAATGATGATATGAGTTTGGTGTTGTACAGATGAGAGGTCGCAATGGGTAAACAAGTACAATTATCAATCTATTTATGTAACTGGTATCTAGGTTTGGTGATAATTAAGCTGTTGCCTGATTCACAGGGTTTAGTTTCGGGATTGGATTGACATACACCTTGTGCGGTTTTATTATTGGCAATTATGGATGGAGAGTAGTGTTTTATATAAATGGTTCATTGGGTATTACCTGGTGCTTACTGTGGTGGTTACTGGCATTTGATTTCCCCCACAAACATCCAAGAATTACTAGACAGGAGCTGAATTATATCAATTCAAATATTGGAGAAAATATTAATATAAAAGTAAATTTAATTATTATACTAATGTGTATAAAGTTATTTTTATATGTATTAAAACTATATTTTTATATTACAGTATTTAAGAGTTCCATGGCGTTCAATTTTGACTTCTATTCCAGCATGGTCTATTGGTATAACAACATTTGGGCGGATATGGGTTCATTATACATTTATAATGTATGGTCCATCTTATATGAAGACAATATTGGGTTTCAGTATACAGAAGGTTTTTCTATATTATTATTTTATTATTATTATTAGATCCATATATTTGGATTACTATTTAAAATATTACCTTTTTTTGTTAAAATAAACTTATAATTACTTGTAGAATGGATTAATGAATGGAGCTCCATTTTTATGCAGTTATTTTTCTTCTGTTGTATTTTGTTATGCCGCTGACTTCATTATAACCCGTAATCTTATGAGCATAACCAATGTTCGTAAAATATTTACTGCTATATGTAAGTATCTGGTTAATTTTTTATCATATGATATTTAAATATTTATAATAATTTTTTTTCTAGCTCAAGTCATTCCTGGTCTGTTAATATTGGTCATTAGTTATTTAGGTTGTCAGATCACATTGATTTTGATTATTTGGTTTGTAGTAGTTACACTAATTACTGCTGCTTACGCTGGAGCAATGGCAAATGTAGTTGATATTGCACCAAACTTTGCTGGACATATATTAGCTTTTGTACAAACAATACATATGTCTGCAAGTTCTTTGTCACCACTTGCTGCAGCCATAATAATACAAGATAATGTAAATATAATCAACTATACATTATTTACTTAATTTATATTATAATTTTTGTTGACTAATATAATTTTAGCCTACATTGGAAAAATGGCGTAGAATATTTACTGTGGCTGCTTGTGTATCGTGTGGAACATACATTATGTATCTGTTTGGTGGTACAGCAAAAGAACAAGCTTGGAATAATCCAAGTAGAAAAAAAAATTCAGATTCTGTAAGTGTTTTGCCTGAAAGCAATCAATTAATTGTCAATAATAAAATTGTTCTAGAAAGAGGAGATGACTAAAATTTTAAATGGAAGTTCTTAAAAAAATATGTGTATTTAGGTCCCCTATATATAGTAGCAAAAATAAATTTTTTTTTTTTTTTTTTTACGAATGTTAATTGTGATATACCTGTATATTATATATATAAAAATACAATTAATTACGTTTGCAAAATAGGATCTTGTATAAATCTCACCACAGGCCTGTGGGAACTCCTATTTTATGGAAGGAGGGGAGGTGGGCTACATAGAGAGAAAAAATGCTGATTAACTTGGTTTTTTCATTATTTCATTAACCCTTCACTACATGATTTTTGTACTTTATTAAAAAAAAAATAATACTATATAAAATTTGTTGTAGAATTTTGGAAAAATAATGAAAAAAAAATGTATTTTCATTTTTTCATTTTTATAACTAATTATTGTTTGTAGTTTTTTGGCAACATTATGCGTTGTTAACCAATATTAAATTTAATTAATTTTTTTTTTTTACTCTTTTTTAGTAATTTAAAATATACCATTATACATATATATATATATATATATACCTGTATTAAAGGCATATTTAATAATGTAACAATATAATAAATAACTAAGTATACAATATTTATCAGATCTTAAATTTTTTTTAACTTATCTAATAATAATGTTTAGAAACCATTAAATGCATCTTTAAAAGTAAATTAAAACAAAATTTTTTTTTATCTGTTCTTAATTCTTTGGTAACTTTTTATTATAAAACACAATAGTTTAAGTTTATCGACATAATAATATACTTACTTATATAGTAATGTAAATAGCTAATATTAATTATGGTAAATAAAAAAAAAAAAACAAAATTAAAATAAAATATATTGTTATAAACTTAATAAATATTTTAAAAAAATTTATAAAATAATAGTTATCTTTTTCAGCTTGTGTAAAAACTATATCACATTTTTGTTAAAATTAGGTAATATGAAAATCTAAAAAACAATTATTGTTTTTATTTAAACATAAATGCACATTACATTTATTGCATTTAATTACAGAAAATCCATTGCATTATGGTCTTTACACCTATATTTTTTATCTGGAATTGGTATATGATTTATTCCATCAAGTCTAAAGTCTTTTGTAGGTACTTTTGTAATAGGACTTTTTTTTCTCTTTTAACTGTTCCTCGATATTAGGTATGAAGGTCTTACTCTTTTTGGTGCACTTGATTGTCCCATTTTTGTGAGGCAATGAACAATATCAATTCTAAAAGTTTTCAATTGCTTTGGTGTTTTATTTCCTATTTCCATTTCTAATCTTTTGTATAATAACCAAGCATTAATGATTTTCATGTCCACTAAGTGGTAAAAGATACATATATACCATTTCTCATAGTAATTTTATAACGACCAATAAGGTTATCTAATAAATCTACACACTACACCACCCATAAAACGGTTATATTCTATCACTACAGCTGGACATTTAATTCAATACGTTGTTTTTTTTTTTTTTTTAATCAAATTGTTTAATGGTTGTATAAGGAAGTGGTCCACAATAATTGGATAGTAATGAAACATTTTGATTATTTTTCCATGTAACTGAGCTAATATGAGTATTTTTATAAGTAGTCATATACTCAAAAGTACCTACTTCCTCTCACATATTTTTTGATTTCTTTATCTGATGGTATTCAATTTTGACGAACAGTACCAAGTGAGTGTATACATTTTCATTTAAATAATTAATTCTAGTTGTATAATAATAAATACATTCTATGGTTGGCATTTTTAGGAACTTCTCTAGCAAATCAAACAATAACATTTGCACTTGCACCTAAATCAGGTTCACTAGATAGCCTATTTTTTGGTAAATTTTTATTACCATATATTTCAAATTTATGAGAAAAGTCATTTACATCAAATAACACAAATAGCTTTTAACTCCATTTATTGGGGTTTCATTGACATATATTGTTTGAGATATATTCTTGCTTTACTACCACAGAGCTGTTCATCTTTAAAAACTTTGAAACCTTTCTACACAAAGGTCTCTTTATAGGGTACACTTTGAAATTTACAGTTTAAGTGATTAACAACAGGACGGATTTTAAATTTTAAATTTTCTATATGATCTGTAGGTAACATATTAGAGTTTTCATTAAGATGTAAAGCACCCAAATTCTTTCAAATTTATTTTAACTCATAGTGTCAGCTATTTTATCATATCTCAAAGATTGACTCTGAAATGATCTAAACGAAATACTAACAACATCCACTTTCCAACCAGAAACATATTCTATTCGTGAAAATCGGAGTATTATTTCGGGTAGTAAAAGAGTCTAAAAAAAAAAAAAAATCACACATCTTCGCTCAGAATCTAAAAGTATCAAAGTTACCTCAAAATAAATGAAACATTGATAGGTATATTTAATACTTAAAACAATACTCAATATAAGACATATACTTTATAGGTATAAATAAATATTTTAATACCTCTTAATACACTAAAATTTATGTGATCAAATGATAAAAAAATTTTTAGATCCTTAAAAGATATTTTATAATTGAGCTGAATAGATTATAACAAATTTCTATTCCTTTTAACAATACTTAAATGAAAAACAAACTAAAATTAACAAATTAATCCATTTTATGATAATGCTTTTATGCGTATAACGTTAATTAGAAAACATAAATAAAACGGGTCATTTATTAAAAAAAAAAAAAAAAAAAAAAAAAAAAACATTAAAATTATTATAAAAGTAGTTCATTAAAATAACATATGTTTATGTATTGTAGATTTTTAACAAATACATTTATAATAAAAGCAATAACAATGTTATATATTATAGAATGAAACACAAAAACATATTGTAGAGTATCGATTAGGTAGTCATTTAAATAATGTAAATAATAGTAGAGGCAATTCATTATTTTAAATTTTGCTATTATATAAAATAAGGAAAATAGTAAATAGAAAAATCAAGATTTTTAATACAAAACAAACATTGTATAATTTAATATAATAGGTACATTTAAAATATAAATTATAAAACTATTGTTAAATAATGAATATTTATTTTATAATTATTGTTTTGTTAATACTAGTCATATATTATTTTTGTAATAACATAAGTGAATAATTGTAAACATTTTGGATATTATAAATAATCATTAGGACAAAAAGTTTAATATTCGTATTTGCAATAAAAATGAGACTGATGGAAATCAAGTAAAAATTTGTTTAAAAAGTTGGTTTCATTATTTTTATAAATTATAAATTCAATATTTTAGTAGTTTTTATGATCTGAATGTTATAAAAATAAAAATTACTTTATTACTAAAATATTGAACTACAGATTACCCGAGCAAATATTTTTTCTACCCCCCATACATCCATAAATATAATATCAACTTTTCTAAGAAATTTGGCAGTGTCAAAATGGCGGATTGAGTAGAAATCATTTTTTAGTCCAGTCGCGAAGAATATACGCATTTTAATGATATTTTCATACTCATGGAACAACATGTTCAAAATATCAAATTGATTATGCTTACATATATTTTGAATAAATTCTTGTTTGGTCTCAAAATCATCCATATTGCCCTAACATAAATGAATAATTATTATTGTGACTAACAATCAAATTTATAAATTATTTACCATGGGTACGTTGATTGTAATTGGGCACCGTTTGGCGTAAGCAGTAAAAAATACTTTGATCAAATCGAAACTAACATTCCATCTGTGACACATTTGGACAAGCTTGTTATTCCATATTTTGAACGTTTGATCAGTGTATGGATTCATTCGCCACGGAAGTCTGTTCATGTTAAGTTCGTATTCGTCAATTAATTGTTTAAATATCTTTTTCTCCTCGCAGAAACGTTTTCTCTCTTGTTCAGTTAAATTGTTTGTGATGAAATGTAGCATTCTGTCATCTATCCAATTCATTCTGTTAACACAATAAAACTGTATAATAAGTATTGTTATTTATTTTTTCCCTGTAGGTTTGCCGATGGTGGATTGCCATGACTTCGCTTTCAATCGCTTTCAGACGATTTGTTAATTATTATAAGATTTGTTAGAAAGCATAATTACTACCAGGGCTCGCAAGTTTATGTATTTGCATATCAATTTTGCTAAGTCTTGGTCAATGTTAAGTGATATAGAAATTAGTTTCAAAATGATAGTTTTCTATATAATATGAAATTTTATTTTGCATATATTAGCATATTATTTTTATTTTTATTTTTTGGTTTATAAGGCATATATATATATACATTTTTATCATTTTAATTACTACATTAATAATTATTTTTGGTATTCTGGTTGATTTTATATGAATTAAATTACTTTTAAAATAAAAATGTGTAAAAAGTATTATGCACACAACGACTAAGTTGGGCAGTGGCGGCTATCCTATATTCAAGGTGTATCGATTGATACACCTTTAAAATTGGGTGGGTGGTCATATTATGGTGTGTAGTGTCACTGACTAAACAATTTTACAGAAGAACGATCGGCACTAATGAAATATTTAGTGTAAATGTGTATAATTGTAATAATAATATAAATATTTTAATTAATGATTGAAAAATTATTATTGGGTGGGAGGGTGGTTTAAAGAATAAATTCTGCTTCGATACACCATTATTTTGTATGATAGCCGCCACTGAAGTTGGGGTACAATTACTAAAAATCGTCGCCGCCGTGTCAATATATCTGGCGCCGACTTTACCTAATTATATGGGAATTTATAACAAAAAATTTTTTATTATGGTATAATTTGTGTAAATTGTGTAAATTGTTTATCGCTAGCTGTCACGGTTTTATTCATGATCCGCACGCCCACATTTAAGTTTACACATAATACAATATTTTCATGTATTGAATATATCTAAAGTCAAAATAATAATTTCCTATAACGATTTCTCATTTAGTGTGTTTATTCGTATAGTTGAGGTTCGTGTGATGTGTCGTTCGATGACGTTCGGCTGTTTACTTTAATCAATTTATTAAAATATTATTTATATCGTTTCATTTCAATATTATACAATGCAAAAAAAAAAAAAAAAAAAATCGTCTTCGGCATGTCGTTTAAAAAAAATTTCAATTGAATTTGGCGAAAATATATTTTCCACCGAAATCATAAATTAAATAATAGCATATTAAACATGTTTTTACTGCATATTTAAGCGTTTTTTAGAGCATTATTGCATACATAAAAAATCAATTATTAGTGGGTGAACTTGTGGGCCCTGATTATTACTAATACTTACCTATTATTATGTGCGTTATACGGGTACATGACCAAAATGAAATAATTATTAAATTATGTTAAATAGCCACGAGAACGGTATTAAATGTTGAAACAAATTAAACGAATAAAAATAAAATAATATAAACAATTACGGCGTGTCAACGTTTAAAACACGTGCAAAACTGCAAAAGTGCAAGTCAAAAAATGGATAGGCTTTATAACCAATAGTCTAACCTCTATATTCTATGGCCGTTGTTTTCCGGCATTTCAACATAAATAGTTTTATTATAATACCAGGTGGTTGGTAATAAATTTTCAAATGTGGTTACCATAGAATTCGATTTTTTACTATTTGATTATACGAAACGTATTCCATATTTCCATAGCGGTCAGCTGTTAATGAGTCTATGTATCTGCCTAATAATTATTATACGCGTTATCGACTACCACTACCTCATATTATGTGGGTTATAGCGACGCCGTTTTATACGCGATTCTATTTCTAATTAAATTTTTTCCACTGTCGTTACAATCGCACTTATCGCAATTTTTATTGACTGGGTGGGTAGGTAACAGGTAACACTTGGTAGGACACTTGGACAATTACTAATTCCGAATTACTAATTAGTCACATCCACGCTGTTAGTAGTACAACTTGTTGTAACAAATGTCATAGAGGTGCGGCGAGACACCATTTAGAATCCTACTTGGTGGAATTTATGTGGAGGAATACTAATCATAATGAAGACAAGTACAACGTTTTATTTAATAGTATTGCAAAACAATGGCTACCACAAATCGATTTTTAAATTTTTACTAAATTTTATTTTATTTCATAAATTTTACTCGTATAAATTTGACATTATATTATCTCATATTTTATTTTATTAAATAATAAATTTGATATATTATCAATACCTAAATATTTTGACTTTTATCTTTGGATAGTCAATTAGTCAATCAAGATAGTCGCGGTAACGTACAAGTGAAATCAAGCCAGATATTTAACTATAATCATTTTATTTTATTTACAAACACATGTGTATAATTCAAAGATAACAATTAAAAGACTTAAGTGGGAAATAAAAACGATGACATTAAAAATTAAAAACCTACTTATTTAAAAATAATTAAAATAATTATATATTTAAAGAACCTCTTTGTAATTTGTTACTTGTACTAATTATTTTGAAAGACAAAATATACATTTTAAAGAATTTTTAAACTAATCATTTAATTTGATTTACAAACATGCAGTGGCGTAGCCAGGGGGGTTTTAAGGGTTCAAACCCCTCCCTTTAAGTTTTTTTATATATATACATGTATGTATAAATTATAACTTAGAATTTATACATAAATAAAAATTTTGAAATACTGAAATATTTTGAATTTGTCCACTGGTAGATAATAGGTTAATACCTACATTAACCTACATTAACCTACATAATTAATTGGATAACAAGTAATGACATTATGACATGTATGCGAATATTTATATATATGAGATATAACTATATAGTAGCAGTGGCGGATCTAGGATTTTTTCACGAAAGGGATATACAAATATTTTGGATAGTAAAAGTGTTTTCAGACATAAAAACAAAAAAACAAAAAGAAAAAACTAAATATATAAACTTTAAACAGCTTTAAAAAAAAAAATTAGACTAGAGATTTTCCTAATATTTTGGCATGATGTTAAGTAATATGTATATACCACAGTAAAATTTTCAAACCTTAATGCCCAAAATTGTCAATTTAATCAAACATTATATACCTACATAAAAACGAGAATTAACTATGTTAATACCCAAAAAAATTTTCAAGTTTCTATCTTCAAAATTACCTGAGTTATGGTGAAATATTGAAATTGAATTGAATTCGTCAAAATTTAAGTTTTCGAGAAAAATGCCGTTTTTTCGTCATTTCCTTCATAATATTTTCGTTTAAACTAAAAATATCAATTTTAAACGGCTATAAAAAAATTGAGACTAGGGTAGGGTGGCCATTCGTCCCGGATTTGCCGGGACGTTACCGGTTTTGGAACCCATGTCCCGGCGTCCCGACAAAGTTTTGTACCGGTTTTAAAATTTTGAATAGTAATGTCCCAGAATTTAAAATTGTTTCCATAATATTCGTAAAACTTATTCGGTTGCCTATCGTTTTTATTTTGAACAAAATTTAATCGCAAATATTTAATATAAGTTTTAACTTATAACAATATTCGATAACGATTATCTCTTTTTAAATTCTTTCTTTATCATTTACCTACATTTCAACTCGAAATCCCCTTTTTATTTATTGTATATTTGTATGGCGAAAATTACGATTACAATAAGTTATAATATTAAACATTATATTATAGTATACACTATAAGCTATAACCACAGATAACTATACAAATATACTTTATAATTTATAAATCGGTTCACGTTTATTTGCCATCGTGTAAAAAATAAAAATCCTACTTTACTGAAGAAAGTCCACAGCACTGAGAAATACAAGTTGTCCAAGGAAATTTGAAAAATTATATTTAATATTTCTTGGCTTAATATGTACATTTTAAATATATTATATTTGAATATTAATATCCAATTAGCGTTTAATGTCTATTACTCTACAATGCAGGCTATATCCCATACAATGGTTTACATACTAAATAGACAAAAGAAAAACATTTTTATGAAAACAATTCAATTATAATGTCCCGAATGTAATAAGTACATGTCATACATCCCCATAAATATTTTAATGTCTTCGGGAAATAGTGAATTATTTTAATAAACATTGAATGTACTATTTTTATTATTGTTGTGGTTGTTATTATTATTTTTACTATTATTCTATAAATTAATCTTTTTATCTTTTATTATGTTTTATTTTTATTTTAAATTATATTATATTATTGTTATCTATACAAATATATTGTGAATTGGACTTTTATTTGTATTAATAAATAAATAAAGATCCATAAAGTACCTTGTCATAATAAAAAATAGAATTTTAACAATTTGCATATGAACTGAAGTCTAATTTAATAATTAATGGTAAACCAAATCATATTAAACTCAGAAAACATCTAAGTAGGTATATTTATTATAATAATTATAGAGGTATACAAAAAAGTAGTAGGTATACATATAATATGCAAAAGTTAAAATACTAAAACATCAATAAAATTAAATTAATGCAAGAACAATTTTTTCAAATATACCTTTATTTAGTAAAACAATTTGAATTGTATGTATCGCTAAAATTAGTTGAATTATAATAATAATAAAAAAAAAAATATTTTAAAAACATGTATGTTATGTGTACAAAACTAGAGAACTGAGCTTACTTAATTAGTAGTCTTTTCAATTGGTTTTATAATGTAGTAAATACAAGTATATAGTATATTTGAATGAGGTATTGAATTAAACAGTAAAACATAAAATTAATTTTTAAATAAACCTTTTTACCTTTTTTTATTAAATAAAAATAAAAATCATTATTTATCATTTACCTAATTTAAAGAAGGATAATTGGGTAAGAAATGAGTAACTGCAGCAGCATTAGATATGGGGGGCATAGACATAGTAGGAATAGGTGCAGGGGGCATAAGCATAGGGGGCATAGGGGGCATAGGCCTAGGGGGCATAAGCATAGGGGGCATAGGCATAGGGGGCATAGGCATAGGGGGCATGGGCATATGCATTGGCATCGGCATGGACGTGGGAAAGCCTTCAGGGACCATGAAAACGTTCTGTTTATTATTAGTAACCTCCTTTTGCTTGAACATATTTAACATAGTCCAATCAAATATGTAATCATATTGGAATTTTGATTGTTTAAATAATGATTTGAATAATTGTCTTATATAATTATAATCTGGCATTTCTTGAAATGTTAATTCTCGACTATAGAGTAAGAATATGGCAAATTCTTCCTGTATATCCTAAATTAACAATATTAAAATAGATATTTTCAATATAACTAGGCAGGCAATGGTAGTTAAATTATATATAATACAGGTATGTTTAAAAAATTCCTATAAAAAAATTAATTAAAAAAATTGTATAAATTGTTTATAAAATAATTAATAATAATATTTATTTTAATTTTAAATGATATTGGGTTAAAAAAATAAAAAATCTGAACGTTAAGTGTTTTTTCAAAATAAATTATACATTGTAATTTATAATATAATTTTCAATTAAACCAATAATTTAAATTCATTATTTAAATAAATAGATACAATGAATAGCATACAATAATTTTTAATAATAATATTAATTTATAATTAAATTAAATCATACCTTGCATAATGATTGGATACTTATAGACATTTTCTTCTCGCAAATTTTGTCAAACTTCTGCTTTCTTGTTGCTGCCTTAATAAGTTTATAATACAATTTCATCATTAATATTTTAATTAAATTTTGTTTTTAAACGTATTTAAAATTGAAATAAAAATATTGCATTACTTTTATTCCTTCCCATGGTAAACGACCTTTACACAAATAAATAAGCATGTATGCCAAAGCTTCAATATCGTCTCGACGGCTATAATTACAAATTAAATTTCATTTTACAAATTATTTCCAAATAAATTAATAAATATAAATAATTCACAATGAAAATACATATTTTTTTTTTTTTATGAAATTACCTTTGTTCAATTCCTAAATGAGTATTGATAGAAGCGTAACGGGATGTTCCTACAAGACGTACGTTTTCGCGATACATTATATGATTCATGTTCCAATCTCTGAATTGTTTAGCCAATCCAAAATCAATAAGAAATAGCTAAAAAAAAAATATATACTTATATAATATATGTGTATATAATAAAAGTTATATTATTACTCTATTGCAATTACGACCAATTCCCATAAGAAAGTTATCTGGTTTAATATCACGATGAATATAATTTTTACAATGTACAAACTCAATACGACTGATCATTTGGTCAACAAGCATCAGTATTGTTTTTAATGAAAATTTCCGGTCACAGTAGTTAAAAAGATCTTCTAATGATGGACCTAGTAAGTCCATCACTAAAATGTTATGATTTTTTTCTGTTCCAAACCACCTAATAAATAGAATTCATAAAATTGAATATATTACAAATACATATTATAATATTATAAGGTTCTTTGAGGTTGGTTAATAAAAGCTGCAATTTTCAAAATTTGGGTAGTATCCATGAGAAGTTTGGATATGTATGTTAATATAATGTAATGTATTATATAAACAAAATAATGTATGTACATGTACAATGAAAAATTAAATTATTGTATATCTAAAGAAATAAGTAATACATATTATATTATTAATATTTTAGTTTAAATTAAAATAAATTGTTTTTCTTATTTAATTACATTTCACAATATATAATACAAAGTAATAATAATACAAAGTAGATATGAATTTATTATACATTTGAAATATGAGTATAATAAACACAATATATTCCATAATCTTCCTTATTTATTTTAACTTATTGTTAGTTGATCAACTTACCATACTTCAATACTTATATTAAGAAATTTGATAAATAATTTACTTGTGTAATGACAATCAAATATATTAAAAAATACACATAATATATCCCATGCCATCCTTATTCACGAGGAAAATAAAAATACACTTTAAATTAATACATTTAATTATATTAAGTGTATAATCCAGATTTGACTAAGGTAATACATTTAGTTTTAAACAATATTTTTATAATTGATTATTATTTAATTATTTTTACACCTACTTTGACGCTATAATAATATAATTATATTTAATAAAACAATTATAAAATTTAAAACACCTAATTATAAATAATTTAATATTATGTATAAGTGAATTTAAAAAAAACTACTATCATTAAAATGTCATAATGTGTTTTTATTTATTTTTCATGATATTTTGTATAAGTTTATAAAAATATAATTTCTTTACATTATTTTGATATGTAAGTTGTTTACAGATTACAAGTGCATAATTTTTCATATTTTTCTGTACATAAGATTATATTCCATATTATTTAATGATAATAATTATTGGTAGTGTATTAAAAATTATGCATAAACTGTCTCTGATCATGAAGATCTGTTTGTTAAGTTTCTTTTATAAATTTTTTTTTTTTTTTAGATTAACAATTTGTCCCACAATCCATTGAGTATAAAATAGGAATATAGCAACATTGTTTTATATTTATTGAAAAATTGTAACCTACCGCTAGAAAAACAATAGTAACATAGACATGTGGGGGCATGTAGGATGTAGCCACATGATGATAAAAATATAAATTGCATGTAGTATGTATAATGCTATAAAGGGAAATAATATTATTATAAAGAATATAATAATACACATTAGTTACTAATTTACTATCATCGGTTAACAATAATTTACAAATTATTACTATATATTTTGTTTGTTACATTCTATACCAGTGGTGCTATAAGAATAACAGTTTTATAAATAATTAAATATATAATAAGATAATATCATTGATTATAATATAGTAATATATATATATATATATAATAAATAATAATAAGTACATTATTTAAAACTAAATTTATTTTCTTTCTGAATTAGTTTATGATTTTATATATTATTATATTAGTTTATAACGAATCACATAATATTGTTTGCCAATTTCCCTTCAAAATGTATTAAAATTAAATATTGATTTTTTCTTTTTGGTTTGGGGGTGTCAAGACACCATGGACCCCCCCTCCCAAAATATGCCACTGGATCAACGAAGTCAAATTATTCGATACATCTCAATTATTTTAGATTCTGATGGTAATCCAAGACATTATAAATTAATAAATCATTTATTGGCTTTATAGAAATTGTAGATCAATCAGGTGCTGGTTTAGAAGAATCAATTATTAATTGTACCTATTACAAAAAATAATTTAAATTTGTCAAAACTTGTGGTCAATTATATGACAGAGCTCCTAACATGAGTAGTAAATATTCAGGTGTACAGGTTAAATTAAAAATTACCAATATATATATATTCATTGTGCTTCACATAATTTAAATTTAGTTCTAAATGAATAATGATGCAATGAATTCATGAACGGAAATGAAAATTTTTTTTGAACTTTTAGAAAAAATTTATGCTTTTATTCAAATAGTATGAAACGTTGACAATTACTTTTGTCTTTAAATTCATCAGATATATCAATTACATTAAAACGACTTTGCACAACTCGTTGGTCATCACGATATGATTCTTTATTAGCTGTTAGATATCATTATGTTGATATATTGAAATGTTTATCATAAATAATTCTTTAAAGCAAAAATAAAGATGAAATATTTGAAGTTTATATTATTTAAAATGTTTTTTGCAAAATTTTCAATTTATATTTACTCTGATATTTATTAGTAAAATTTTGGAAACTTTTAATGTTGTGTCTTCAGGCTCCTAAACAAGAGTTGAGTACAGATGTTTCATTACTAATTTCAACATTAATTATATTACAAGAACACCGATCAAAATATAGTGATTTTCATGAAACAGCAGTGGAAATAGCAAAAAAAAAAAAAAAAGATGAGTTGATACTCCTGCCGCACAGGATACAGGTGTGCGAATCACAGCGTTTAATTTTAATTAGAATTTGAATGCAATGATAAACCATTGCATTCGAAAAAACGATTCTGAGCGAAGTTCAGTCAGGTTATAATTTCGTTTGAACTAAGAATATCAATTTAAAACAGCTATAAAAAAAAATTGAGACTAGGGATTATTCTAATATTTTAGTATGATGTTAAGTAATATGTAAGTATACTTCAGTAAAATTTTCAGACCTAAATACCCAAAATTTCCAATTTTATCAAACATTATATACGTAAAATCGAGAATTTTACGAAATATTCAAAGTCCAATATTTTGTAGAAAAATTAACATAACGATTCCAAAATTATATCACATATATATAGTAGCTATGTGAACATCCAAAAAAAATTTCAGGTCTTTATCTTAAAGATTGCCTGAGTTATCATGAAATATAGAAATCGAATTCGTCGAAATTTCATTTTTCGCGAAAAATGCAGTTTTTTCGTCATTTTTTCGCCGTTTTTTCTATCGCATAGCGTCAATTTTGAGAAATTCAAAAAATGACCTAAGTAAAGTACCAAGTACATCCACTTTGCTACCAGAAACATACCCTATTTGTGAAAATCGGAGCATTATTTCGGGTAGTATTTTTGCACACAGACATTAAAAAAAAAAGAAACAAAAAAAAAATCACACATCATTGTAAAACCAATACATTCTTCGCTTCAATCAGAATCTAAAATCAATGTGTTTTATGTAACATTTGATAACGCAATATTACAATTATACAATTAAAAGAACTTTTTACTAGTTTAAATGCCATATTTAATATAATAGATTAAATTTTGTAATAATATTTGTATTATATTTAATTATTTTAGAGTAGATAAGACTTATTTTATTATTATTTATTTTTTTTTTTTTGCACACGGGCCCATCTTTGAGATGAACCGCCACTGGTATAGGGTATACGCTATACATATTGACACAATGTATATAAGAATGTAGTTATAATGTCCATATATTTTGTGGAAATTTGCCAAGTGATTATATTATGTTTTTAGAAAAAAAATTTAAAAATGTAGTACAATAAATATTAAATGTAATTGTTATAAATATTAAAGAAAAAAGGTTATGGGGATCTATCCCCTTATCCCACCCCTCCCACCATTCAACCATCACTGCTACCGCCTACATGCAAATATTTCCAAAAATATTCTCCAACATAGGATAATCAAACCATTAAACATAAGATTTTCTACACACTTACATTAAAAAAAAAAAAAAAAAATCGATGTTAATACAATTACAAAGACATTTGATATAATTATTCAATCTACAGATTCAATGACCAATAACAATCTATATCTATATCAACATAATACCTTATACCTTAATTAAGATGTCATCAAACATAAACAGATAGGTTTTTTTATATTAGGTACCTACATAATAAGTATGTATAATATTAAATTTTTAACATTAAAAAAACTTACTTCACACGCGGTATTCCAAAAGTATTTTTTTGCACATGGAATTCTCTGTAAAGTTTACTTTCAACGTGTAGTTTAGAATGATGAGATCTTACTCTTTCAAATTTTATAGCCACCTCCTAAAATAAATAATAATATATAATATACTGGATATCTAATATCAAAATCCATTATAATTTCTAAATTCATATTTTATTTTAAAATTTTTTAACTTTTTCCTTATTACTGGTTTATGTTTTAAAAATAAAAACATATAGAAATATGATTAAATAAATGATTAAATAATGTTTAATAAAAATAACTTTATTTCTTAATTATTTGTTTTTTACTGACTTCATAATAAAGATATAATTTGATATATTTTAAAGAGATTCAGAAATTAAATTGTTTAAAATTTTATTAAAGAAAATTAACTTGGAAATTAATATATGGAATATTAAAAAATTTGTATCATTAATATAAAAGTAGTTAACAATATTTTAATAATAGTTAAAATTAATTATATTTTATTTTATGGTTAATAACATATATTATGCAATATGTATACAATAACAATAAAATTGAATTAAGAACTATTATTATATAATACAATAAAAATACATAAATTACCTATATAACTTAATTTTAATTTGTTTTTAAATTTATTAATATAAACAACTTAATATCTTATATAATAAGTCTTATCTAATAACTTAATTTAAAAAATACTGTTATTGGGTACAACAATATATATTAATTATTATAACAAAATATCTTTATGGCAGCATTAATACAAATATACAATATAAAAATTGTACAACAGAAATGTAAGTAATCTATAATACATATATTGCAGATAGTTTATTGGCCTTATAAATATTTAGTTATAGAAATGTAATTGTATGAGTCTGGCTTAAATCTGTAGAATCAATGTAACTTGTTAATTTTGTTTAGATAATAATTTCAAATAAATAAAATTAATGACTACAATTATCCACTAAATAAAATGCATGATTGTCGTCTGTCATAGTAAAACAATTAGTTATTAAAATATATTTTTAAATGTAAATTTAAACGTTAGTGGGATTATCTATATTAGTAAGATACCTAAGATACTAGATATGTATTTTTAGTTGTATCATCATGATTGTAGTAATTATATGAATCCAAAAACAATTTGCTCCCCGAATAATCAAATATTATTATTGGTATATCATATTATTATATTAAAAAGTAGTTATCAATTATAGTAAACATTAGATAGAAAAAGTAGGTACAAGCCAAAATATATGGTATACAAATATCTTGAAAATTGAAATTAAATAATTAATTTTCTTATTTTAATTGTTAAGTTCAAAAATGATTTCAAGGGCTACAAAGAAAATATACCTACACTCAGCTTACCTATACCCAATGGTAACATATTCCTATGAGACGTGGTGGACAATTCAATAAGATAAGAAGTTTCTTACCTTAAAGAAAGATGCTCTGGTATAATATAGGTACAGACATATGATAAACCAATTAACTGGGTAGTATACTAGTATGAAAAGAGAGAAAATAGCAATTTTCATATGATAAACCAATTAATAGTAAATTTTTTTTGAAAGCAGAGTGTCTTGAATTGAAGGCTGATCACAAAAAAATGGCAAGCTGATTTTAAATATACTGACATTAATAAACCATTTTACAAACTATAGTAAATAACATAAAAATGATAGGTGAAGCAGGAATAATTGACAGTGATAAATTGAGGAGGTCGATAAAAGTTGCAAAAGCCTAAATAGCTAATAAAACATAAAAACAAAACAAAAAAATTAAGAATTTTTTGAAATACAAAATATAAAAAGGAAAATTTTTTATGACGCAACACACACACACACATACACACAACACACATATCCATTGCCAAACCTACTTACTTTACACGAGCATTTACACACATAATATATATTTTAATATATTACAAAACATAAAAGAAATATATTTATAAACATTAAATAAACACTAGAATGTTCTGTATAAATATATCATAATAAGTATAGTAGCTATATATGTATACATACACCAAAAAACACGTGTTCTCAAACACACAGAAAACCCGTTATATCTTTATAATATATACCTACATTAAAAATACAATTATACAATAATATTATATTATATTAGTTATTCATACCTCGCCGTTGATAATGTTTTTTCCGAGAAATACTTCGCTAAAAGATCCACTGCCGAGCTTCTGGCCAACACGGTAAGTGCCATCACCCACGTATTCATTTTGAAACATTGAAGAGATAATCGACATTTTGCTTGAAACTTACGGTTAAGTTTATTAGGCAAAAATATTTTCACGACAATGCGCTTGGTCTGTTAATAATTTTTATTAAATTATTGTAATACAAACCAGTATATTTTTTGAAAAATAATTACAATGGTTGTACCAGCTCTGTACAGCTATAATAAAAATGGCGCAAATAATTTCATTCGCTGTTTTCAAACGAATGCAATACTGTTGAGCGTTGACTAGGTTAGGTTATTAATCTGTTATTCAACATTCCACATTACTACTGAAACGAACGCTAGGGTACACGACGCGCGACGGCATGATTCTACCAATTTCCAAAGACGTTTTGGAAAAAAGAAAAATCTTACATAGAAGAAATATAATATTATAATGAAATATACACGGTTAGGTTAAACGCCGACACACCGAACGTGAACGCATGCAATACATCATATAATGCGCTTCGATACTTCTGTGGCGGCGCAAGCGTTGTTAGATATCAAATCGAGTGTCGTGAGCGCTTTTTATTGTTTTATACATGACAAAATTATTTTGTCATGGTTTTATAAACCTTTGTACTTTGTAGTGTTCGAAACGTTATGTTTGTAAAGTTGGTACAGAGTATAGACCTAGTCGTTTCCAGATAGTTTGGTATAACAGATAACACTATAACCACAACGGCGTTATTAATGAAAACAGGAGTTCCTCGTGTTTATTTTTATAAATTTAAAATAAACAACTTAGTGCGCCGTAGCGGGTGGCTGAAACCGGAAACGCACATCGCAACTAGTTTGCGATTACAATTAGGCACTGAAGGCGATTTTTTCTTTGCCAATTAATTTTAATCAATACCTACCTACATTATCTGGCTGAACTTCGCTCAGAATCGTTTTTTCGAATGGAATGGTTTACCTACATTGCATTCAAATTAAAATTAAAATTAAACACTATGATTTGCACTTTGCACACCTATATCCATGCGGCAGGAGTATCAGCTATATAGTATTAAGTATTAAGTAACTTAATATGTTTAATAGATATCAAAAAATAAAAACGCTACAACATAAATAAAGTCCTATATAAATTTATATAAATTTGGTAAATATATCATTAATACAGCCTGTAGAAGTTTGTTCGGCCTGAAACAATTTTTATGCTCGAATTGCGAATGTTGTGGCGTCCTCTTAATATTTATACTTTTATGTTCCAAAACGTTTTTATGGACCATTTTAGATTTTGAGCGAAGCGAAGAATGTATCGGTTTTATAATGATGTGTAATTTTACTTTTGTATTTTTTTTTTTTATGTCTGAAGACAATTTTACTACCCAAAATAATGATCCGATTGTCACGAATAGAATATGTTTCCGGTTGGAAAGTGGATGTTGTTGGTACTTTATTTAGGACATTTTTCAAATTTCTCAAAATTGAACCTATACGTTAGAAAAAATGACGAAAAAACGACAATATATTAATCATAGCCTACATTAACTAACTGAACTTCACTCAGAATAGTTTTTTCGAATGCAAAGGTTTATCATTGCATTCAAATTCTAATTAAAATTAAACACTATGATTTGCACACCTATATGCCTGCGGCAGTTCGTCTTGCAATGCCTATTATTTGTATTTCCTATACGTATACGATATACCTACTACAAAGCGCTAGGATTGAAATTTTTGTACAATTTTATTTTATTATTTTAGTATAATACTATATAATATAATATAAATATAAATTAGACTTGAAATAGGTAAAGTTTTCATTAAATATTTGGACATCCTACCACTTCTTTTGACCCATTTCAACTACTGTTCGCCATGAATAAGATAAATACGAATTACTTTATTTCCAGCTACCTATTCTCAGCGTACCAAATCAATATGTACCTATGACTTATGTATTATTTTACATCCTATCGTTGTGGCCGAGCAATACGTAATAGTCGTATTTACCCATTATCTAAACATCGGTTAGGTTAGGTTAGGGTTAGGTTTAGGTCAAAAATACACATAATGTATTATTAAAAAATATATTATTATCGTAAACGTCGCGCTTTGTGGTTTGTATATTTTTTTTTCGCGCTATTATGCTATAAATCTAAAACAAATTCTACTGTGGTACTGAACCTATAACCTAACTTATAATGAAAAACTGTTTTATAATTTTAAATTTATTTTACCTATATAATATATAAATAACCGTTTATATCAAAATATCAGTAATATAGATATTTTATAATAGGTATTTATATGGATTCTTATTATTTCTCAATATTTTTACTATAATGTATAATAAAAAGGAGAAACAATTTTGAAAATTTTATTGGAATTTATACATATTGCTTACCTCAATTCCAAATTATTGTTAATATTGAAATAGCAATTTTTTATAGCAATTTAATGTATAGAAAATAATAGGTAATAGGTACTATTGTGGAAGGGATATAGGTGTAATGAAGATAGTGTTGAACTTTGATTAAAATTTGAATGCAATGATATAATCGCATTCGAAGAAATAATATTGAGCGAAGTTCTGTTAGATATGAGCATTTAGAGGACACAATTAGAGATTTGGTGGGCATTTATATTGAACTTAGAGACTTGAAAATTTTATTGGGTGTTCATAAATTATGCACTTAAAACTTAATATATGTTTCATGTGATAATATATTGGAATTATGTTTAAATCACAGATATATAAAACAATGTTGTTTATATATCTGTGGTTAAAATCTAAATGTAAATTAGTATCTTATCTATACTGCTGTGGCGAGACACAACCACAGTATACCTTCCCGAAGTGCACTCAGACTGTAAACTTTGGTTACACCGCCCTCCCGACCAACTGCACGCGTTTACACGTTACGGTACCGTGCTCGAACGATCGACCAATAAGCCATAAGCCAGAGTTGGAAAAAAAATGTTTTATTAACATGTTTAATATAACACGTTTTATTTATTTTAAACAAATTTATATATATAGTTTTTTTGTGTTGTTAAAAACAGTTTTAAATAATTTTAAATTTTAATAATTTAATTCATACATATGCGTATAATAATATCAAAGGCGTGCTCAGGATTTTTCTATGACTATATGGAAGAGGTTGAATGTTACGAAAGTGAACATCCTTGTACATGTACAAAGCTATGTATGTACTATATTTAAAGTACATATTATGTAATCGCTAATCAATAATTATGATCAGTTTTTTTATTGCCTTATTATACATGTAAGATGAAATATACACGGATTACGGATATCAAACGAATAACGATGATGCAGTGTTTAAAATTTCATGAATATCGTGGTTTTAACTTATACTTTTTTCGGATTTTAGAGATATTTTATAGCTGTTTAAATTTGATATTTTTAGTGAATCGAAAATATTATAAAAAAAAATGACGAAATGACGGCATTATCTGACTGAACTATGATAATTATTTTTTATACCGTAAACATTTTTTTTATGCCCTCTTTCTCTTAGAGTTTTTTATAGTGGCAATTTTTCTTACCCATAAAAAAACTTACAATACATACGAATATACGATATGCAATTAGGAGTATAAATAGAGCTGAAACTCCTGCCGCAGAGATACAGGTGTGCAAATCATAGGGTTTAATTTTAATTAGAACTTGAATGCAACGATAAATCATTGCATTCGAAAAAACGATTCTAAGCGTAGATCAAGTCAGATTATGGTAATTTTTTTTATAAAATTTTGACATTTTTTATTAAATATTTAAAACGCAAAAATTTTATCACACATATAGGCACCATATGGGTAAATAAAGTACATAAATAAACACCATATACAATTTTCATGTCTCTAAGTTCTATATAAATGCTCATAAAATCCCTCGTCACATAAATGACTAAATGGCAAAACTTCGCTCAAAATAGTTTTTCCAAATGCAATGGTTTATTATTGCATTCAAATTCTAGTTAAAATTATACACTATGATTTGCCTACCTGTATCCCTGCGGCAGAAGTATCAGCTCTTTTTTAAACTTTAAACAGCAATAAAAAAAAAAAAAAAAAAACGTAAATATAATAATTGACAAATAATTGGAACTGAGTAAAGTAAAATTTATTTAAGCTTTAATAATTTTTTTAAAAAAATTTTGTCAATTTTATTTAATATCATTGTAAAATATTGTAATATAATAAGAAAAATCCATATAAAAACTTTAAATAATGATTGTACTGAAATTTCAAATTTAAACATATATAAAAAAAATTGATTCTTGAGTTTTTCCTTATATTTTAGAAATATGTTAAGATATATATCAGTATCCTTCAAAAATTTTTTTAAAATTTTTATGATTTTCTATTAATTTTTATTTTAAAAATATTAAGAAATAATAATAAGAATAGTTGTATGGATTTTAAGATTTTCGTTTAAACAGTTAACAGCTGTAAAAATAAATTAGACTTGGAATTTTTCTAATATCGTGATATGATATTAAGTAATATGTAAGTATACTTCAGTAAAATTTTCAGACCTTGTTGCCAAAAATTGCCAATTTTAGCAAACATTATATATAGTCCAGTCATTTAAGCTCCAAAATTGATGTTTTCAGGAATTAAATCGGAAAGTTTTGAAACTTTGCAAAAAGTTTGGTTATAGGGTCCTGATTAACCTAAAAAAAGTCGCCATCCCTCCGAGGTCCGGAAGTGTCCGCCATCTTGGATTTTATGTCCCATTTTTCAGTTTATTTAAATTATCTTTAAAAATACTAAATTTATCTCAAAAATACCTCTATAGAGAAATGTAGCTGACAAAATTGTAAACAAATATGGTTGTATTATTTTTATCGTAGCTTAAATAGGTAAATAGAAAAATTTAACCATGTGTTATAAATTTATAATATTAGCCGCGGTGCGCTATAATACTATACATACGCTGCACGTAGGCGACGCGCCGCACTCGTATCCACTAGAAAACGCAATAATTACATTTTTTTTTTAATATATTAACATATTACAGATAAAAAGTATTGATACACACAAGTATTGAATATATTGATACACGATATATTATAAATTATTAAATTGTTTTAATCATATTATATCTACACCCCATATTATTTAGTAAAATATATATATTAAACATGTTGGTACATTTATTTTTTAAATATTTTTTAATCAGTTTGTGTTTTGCACTGTTGATGGCATCTTTGTAACCGAAATACGTATTTGCTTAAAATAAAAGTAAATTTTTTGTGGATTTGGGTTTTTATTTATTTAAATGTTAGTACATTGAATTTTAATTTATATAATTATATAGACATATGGTGTGAGTTGTGTATGTAGCTGTTTGGTTGACCCAACAATTGTGTCCTTTCGTATAACATTCCTATTGTCAAGATATACCACCTGGTCGGTAAACCAGTTTTTAAATGACGCACTCGGTAGGGTCGCATTTAAGGGACATATTTTGTATTTTTGTATGTTATTTATTACCTATACAGTCGTTTAGTCGTATGTTCGTTGTTATACGGTACCTACGTATGTACATTGGTTGTGTGCTCTTTGCTGACTATTTTTGACACTGTGTTAATATATTTGTTAAATTAAAGTAATCGTGATGTCAGACACCGTTTGTTTTATTTGTGAAAACGAATTAACTAACGATTTTGTTGTTGTAAAAAGAAAAGGTATGATATCTCTTATAAAGGCGAGTGTTGTGCGTAATGATGGATTAGATAGTGTTTTGAAAGGACTCGATTCTATTAAAGTACACATTAATTGTCGTAAACAATACGCGAGAATTGATCGTGTAAAACTTTTTCTGTCCTTTCACGTTTAAATTGTGAACAACAGCAAATTATTGAAGACGGCTCCGATGATAATTTAAACGAGGACGAAGATGAAATAATACGTGAACAATCATCCAAACGTAAAAAATAATTATGATTTGTATTTTAATATGTATAATAAATAAGAATAATAATATTAATGGTAAAAAAAAAAATAATGTAAATACATCAATTTATATTCAAATTTTGTGTTAATTATGTAAAATATTCAATATACCGATATATAATAATGTTATAAAAAAATATTTTAATTATTTATATTTTAATGTGTATCAATAATATTTTTTATCTGTAATATGTTAATATATTAAAAAAAAAACGTAATTATTGCGTTTTCTAGTGGATACGAGTGCGGCGCGTCGCCTACGTGCAGCGAATGTATAGTATTATAGCGCGCCGCAGCTAATATTATAACACATGGTTAAATTTTTCTATTAACCTATTCAAGCTACAATAAAAATAATATAACCATATTTGTTTAAAATTTTGTCAGCTACATTTCTCTATAGAGGTATTTTTGAGATAAATTTAGTATTTTTAAAGATAATTTAAATAAACTGAAAAATGGGACATAAAATCCAAGATGGCGGACACTTCCGGACCTCGGAGGGATGGTAACTTTTTTTTGGTTAATCAAGACCCTATAACCAAACTTTTTGCAAAGTTTCAAAACTTTCCGATTTAATTCTTCAAAATATCGTTAAAAGACTAATACCTAAATACGAAAATTTTACGAAATATTTAACGTCTTATATTTTGTGGAAAAATTAACGTAGGTAACGGTTCAAAAATTTTACCACATATACCAATATATATACATATATTACTTATGTAAATACCCAATAAACATTTTAAGTCTCTAACTTCAAAATTGCCTGAGTTATCGTATAATATTGAAACCAAATTCGTCGAAATTTCAGTTTTCGTAAAAAATACTATTTTTTCGTCATTATTTTTCATTTTGCCCTCTAGCTCTAGCATAAAGTTTTTATGATACCGACGAAACACACGTGCCGAAATAATAATATCATCATATTAAAATAATTGATAAATTAATAATTATGAAAGTTGGGGGTCTCTTTGAAAAAAAATTAAAAAGATGGCAGACCTTTGCGTAACGAGTCGGACGTACGATTGGGGGGAGGTTTTTCTGCTCCGGGAGTTATATTACACACAAACGCGATTTGCGCGATCAACTAAGTGTGTTTCCATGGAATGCAGGTATCGAGTCGGAATGTGGCCAATTCCATACCCATATATTTAAAGTCATACGCTAAATGTACATTTGTTTACATGGCGTTGGAATATCCGTGTAGACCCGTCACACTACAGTTGCCACCGGATGAATTCTACATTACCTACTATTCTACATTATATACTACACATTCGTTCAGAACGTTCACAAGCGAGAGTGAAATCACCCGGATACGATAACCAGACAACGAAACCGTTGTCGCCATCTGGTGTACAACTTATCGGATATTTTCATAAATCCCTTCTGACAGTCGTGTATGCCAGATTGCGTTCCACTTTTTATATAATAAAATGACGATGTTAGTTTTCCATGTTACTTTTTTTTTTTTTAAAAAAAAAAACATGTATATTGTATTATGGCTTAATTGTCATAATTGTATACTCCACTGTTATCCTTCTGGATGTTGTTATTTATTGTTTCTTACTATCTTACTCTATGCTCATTTATTTCATTGGACGTCGATGGACACACCTTAATAGTGAAAGTGAACGAATGTAGTAATAATGATTACCTACCTAATTATTGGGTATTAATTATATATTATAATTAATATTATATAAATAATACCTAAATTAATATGGCATAATTATATTAAAATGGTTAATGTTTTTATAGGCAGGTAAATAATAATAAGGGAAGAATACTAATGAAGTAATGATAATGAATGATAATGAATAATAAGTCGATAATGATTGATAAATACTTTACGGTCAAAAGGGTTATTATATAAAGATAACCGATAAAGTGATAACCACCAATCGCGATAAATATTCGCTTATCGCTTTGGCGTTGGCTTTCGGCCAACTTTTATTTAATTTTCGTTGTAAATCGCGATTTGTTCACGTTTTATTTCGGTTTTGAAATTACATTCTCGCGTTTCCGTCAGGGTTAACATCCCCCTGAATTGAACGATATTACGATTATTTGTGTATTGTAACACGTTACCGTTGAAAATCATTTCAAACATTTTAATAATTTACAATTTTTGCTCGTCGACGACAAGAAATATAAGTATTCGTGCAGGTACATCTCCATTCTCTATTGGGATTAATAATAACATTGCATAATTGTTTAATATTTTGTTCTACCAGTTTTCATTTGCCCTGCCCGCGAGCCAACGTCACCGGCGGTAGGTAAGGTACACTTCCGTGTAGATATTATTCTTTTTTTTTTGTCGACCAATTTCTAGAAATTAAACACGATTTTCTCCACAGCTAGTCATTAAATGTTAATCAGACGTTTGTATTCGATTTGTAAAACTACAATCGCAGACATGGACAATTTGATTGCCGTTTGCCAATTAACGTCAACGGCCGACAAGGAACACAACTTTCGAACGTGCAAGAAGCTCGTCACCAACGCGAGTAAATGCGGCGCGAAAGTACGTACCTTTTAAGGATTTGGTGACTCCTTGTCACCGTCCACGATGTATTTGGTCCCAGGTGAAGACATGCCTACTACGTGAATGTAACGTTTTTGTATTTTGTTTGTTTCTAGATGATTTTCTTGCCAGAATCGTTTGACTACATCGAAGACGACAGAGTCAAGTCGTTAACGTTGGCCGAAACTGTTGACGGATCTCTCGTTAACCAATATAAAATGTTGGCCAAGTCTTTGGACGTGTGGCTGTCGCTGGGTGGTTTTCACGAAAAGGTAAAATATTAATAACCGATGACTATGAGATGAATTCACAATGGAGACACGAGATATATTATTTTACTTTGTGTAATAAAATGATGCATTTTTGTTTTTCTCATTGCCAAAGGTTTACTTATTAAATGTTGTTTTATAAGTTTTCAGAAACCAAACTACGAAATACACATTTGGTCATTAACAACAAGGGCGAAGTAGCAGCAATCTATCATAAAATGCATCTGTATGATGTAGAAATACCGTCAAAAAACATCAACACTCGTGAATCAAATTTAATCGAAGCTGGCAATGAAATTACACCACCGGTTGAAACACCCATCGGAAAAGTGGGATTATCAATTGTATCCTTTATAATAATTGAAATGAATAATATTTATCAAACAATATATAACAATAAAAACAATATATATTTTATTCAACATTAGTTTCATTAGCAGATCAATTCTTAAATAGTTTAATAACGATTATATAGTTTCAAGATAGAAATTTATATACTCAAAAATTATGCTCATAGTTATTCTCAAGTGTTTTTTTTAACACTTGCGCTGTTATAATCTCTACTCATTTCTATTTGTTCTCTGACCTTTAATTAATGTTTTGTATTGTTATTTATTTATTGTAATAATATGTTTTATTAATATAAAAATATAATTTTAAAAATTAAAAAATTTCTTACAAGTATTAAAAAACGAAAACCACACATCAGTGTTATGATATGAGATTTTCGCAGATGGCAATAATATTGGCAGAGAGTGGTGCTGAGATTTTAACATACCCATCTGCATTTTTTTTTGGTACGGGTGCATATCATTGGGAATTACTGTTACGTAGTAGAGCTGTTGAGACACAATGTTACGTAATTGCTGCAGCGCAAACTGGTAGTCATAGCTCAACTAGAAAATCTTGGGGTCACTCAATGGTTAGTTGAATTTATAACAAACTCTAAATAGTTTTGAATATAACAATAATGATGCAGGTGGTTGACCCGTTAGGAACAGTAATAGCCCAATGTTGTGAAGAACCAGGATTTATTTTGGCTCCAATCGATTTATCATTGATTAAAACTGTACGCTGTTCAATGCCTCTTGAACACCAAAGACGATACGATATTTATCCAAAAATGATTTGTAATAAGTTTATTGACGATTTACAACAATTTAAATTTGGCACATCCATAGTTAAGAGTTTACAAGTGTTTTACAAAACACATTTAAGTATAGCATTTACAAACATTAAATGTGTCTTACCAGGACGTATCCTTTTCATTTATATTTAAATATATAAATATACAACTATATGTCAAAAACTTACATAATTTCATTAACATTTTCATTACATAGTTTTAATCAGATATTCTTGTGGCTCCTCAGAGAGTCGTAGAAAAATTTACCGATTTATCTAATGAAGAAGTAAAAGATTTATTTCTCGTGGTTCAAAAGGTCCAGAAAACCATTGAAAAAGTCCACAACACTAATTCATCATCTATTGTTATTCAAGACGGAGAAGATGCTGGACAAACTGTTAAAGTGAGTCTCTTTACAATGAATAATATTAGTAACAACACCTACTAATCGATGTCTTTATATTTTTATTAAAATAAAATTAATGTACTTGAACATATAACGGAAATAAACGTTAATATTAATTTATCTACAAATAAAATAACATAAAATTCAGTACACTTTAATTAAGTTGAATTGCTAATTATTATTATTTGTATCGATCAGCATGTTCATGTTCACATTATACCAAGGAAGTCAGGAGATTTTCTGGTGAATGACGATATATATAGAAAACTTCAATGCGAGAAAGATTGCACCAACCCAAGAAGGACAGACGATGAAATGTCACTTGAAGCTAAACTCATAAGGTCATATTTATAAATTGCTTTTAGAAATACATATATAATATTATTATGAAGACAAATTATTTATTATTTTATAATAATAATAATACTTTATTAAAATATATAATTAAAGTCTTTAATTTTATTTTTTTTTTCATAATACTTTAAATTAATTTAATCACAAACAAATTGTATTAACAAAATTAAATCATATATACCTAATAAATAAAAATGCATTTATATGAGTGGTTGCAAACAATAACAATGGAAAAACATAAAAAAAATAGTGTATATACAAAATACATATAGGTAAATAAATAATTTTGGATAAATATGACAAATTTAATACAAATTTGTTTTCTTCATAATTTGAAGAAATTCTTCTTGACTAACTTCACCATCACCATCTTTATCAGCTTCATCAATCATTTCCTAAAACATAGTTGGACAATTTAATAAAAATAAATAATAATAGTTTATATTTTTGTCTTGTTTCATATATTTTAACATTTTAAAACCAAATATTTTAAAAGAAACTTATTAAATACTGCTATGTGAAGGATAATGTATTTTAATATTAATAATTGAATATAAATTATGAAATAAATTAAATCATTACAATTATTGAGAAAAATGATTCTGAACAAAGTGTAGTCAGATCTGATAGGTATTAGATACAGATTAAACTAAATCTACTACTCTACTGGAATCATATGCTATTTGTTCTAATCGGAACATTTCTAGCAAAACAAACAAACAAAAAAAAAAAAATTTATACTAAAATACAAATTATAATTCTATATAAATTCTCACTAGACTTTAAAGGTTTTATTTTCTAAAATTTAATTAGTACCTATATAAAAAATTTTGATTATTGTATTTTTTAGTAAAAATTATGATTTTATATGCATATGTAACTCAAAAAAAGTTTAAAGTAAGCTATTAACCTGAAGTTCTTCATCAGCAATGTTTTCTCCTAATTCATGTGCAATACGTTTTAAATTATAAAACGTTATTTTACCCGTGCAATTATCATCAAATAATTTAAATGCTTTGATAATCTCTTCTCTTGAATCTTTATCTGCCATTTTCATTGACATTAAATTCACAAAATCTTCATAAGTTATGACACCTATGGAAAATATTAATTATTAATTTAAATATAAATAATAAATTTGACTTATTATTTACATATTACTATGATCAATAAATTTACAATGCTAAAAATTGTATGTATTAAATAAATAACCAAAAATGAACTTAAATAAATAATAAATAAACTTAATAAATGAACTTTTTAGTTATTTGTAAAGATAAATTAATAAATATATTTATATTATGAAATAAATCCAACTATTAATCAATATCAATAGTAGACATTTAGCTAATTTAAAATATCTTAATAGTTTGCTTTCTGGAAAAATTGATTCTCCTATTCTTCTTTCCTTAATTAATTTTAAAGTTCCTCAACAACCTACTAGATTGTGTTTATCATTTTATACTCCACACTGTCTACCACAAATTATTTGCTGAATAACCATTAAATCGTTTAATAACAGTTACCTATTTGGACCAATTACTCTCGTTATAAAATTGTAATTTAAGTATAATATATTAAATTTCATGATTAATGTTGTATTTAGTAAATTCTCAATTGTAAAATATGTAAACTTCTTACGCGTATGCTTAAAATTGGGTTTAGTCTATTAATTTATAATAAATAAATATCAAATTTGGTTAGCATAATTTAGAAGTATTTGAAACGATCAATAAGAAATAATATGTAATAAAAAACTAAATAAATAAATTTAGTTCTTTAAAAATATCATCAGGGTCTTTCAATATTTTAATATCTCTTTTTAATATTTATTGTTGAGTACTTGTGGATAATTTATTTAAATAAAATAAAACCCAAATCCACAAAATACTTAAATCAAATGAGTATTTTGATAACAATGTCACCATCTTCAGTGCAAAACACTCTTTTTAACTTAGTGAACTTGCATTATCACATTATCTAATTTTATATTTACATTATTATAGTTATTACAATTAACTTTAAAATGGTAATATTATACACCTAAAAAGAAAATTATTTTTGTGAAACATTAATTTACAATTGTTATAAATTGTTTAAAAAATTATTTACCCGTCTGTTGTTTATTCAAACTAACTAACATGCGTTTAATTTCTTCTTTTTTTGGTTCAAATCCTAAGGCTCTCATAGCTACCTAAAAAGTAAAAATACATTGATTATTATTACAGTGGATAAATATACTTATAGAAAATGTACAATATTAGAACACAAGCAACTAAATCAACTACATCAAAATATGATAATAATATAATAATTTTAAATAAATCAATAAATATAAAATACCTAACCCTGCCACTATTGTTTCAATAAAATTATATAATTATAATTTTTAACAATTTATGAATATTATAACAAAATTATCTAATTACGACCTATTTATAACTTTATAAATAGTTTATATATTATACATTAGTTAAACTAATTTTATATAAATGTTTCTAGGTCAAATACCACAATTTATGTTTTAGATTTTGTTATACTTTACATTAAACCGATAATATAAATATATATCAAATCATAAAATGACATTCTTAATGCCATTTAAATATGATACTATTGATATAACGAACCTTTTAAATTAATTTTCCATCTAAAAGCAATCTAAACTAACATGTTATTTATAATCAAATAAATCATAATAAATTACTTAATATTCACAATAGAATATAAATTTGTATTTCACACCTTCAATTCTTTAGTTTCAATTGATCCCGATCCATCTTTATTGAACAACTCAAATGCTTCTTTGATATCAGCCATTTGTTTTTCATTGAATTCAAATTTGGTACCTCCAGATTTTTTTCGTCCTGTTCCTGGCATTTTGTGATTATTCATGTAGAATCAATAATTAAAATCTAAAGACAAATTTAAATAAAATAATTAAAACATACCTAACTTCAATTTTATAAGTATACATTACACAAGTGTATACTTATATATTATATTTATATTTCTATATACCTAATATTAAAAATATTTATACAAATTTATATTTATTAGTGTAATATAAATAACGTAGTAATGTATCAATAAAAATTCTAAATATTTTTATTTAATATCTTTCCTTTCCTATTTAAATTCTGTTTGTTTAAAATAATTGTGTTTTGTTAAGATATTGAAAACAATAATAAATATACAAAAACAAGTATACCTATGAATTTACTCTACAGGCATACAGCTTACAAAAATAACCTAAGGAACAAGGAAGGATAGTATCATAATTGTTTTCTTAATTTAAGTATAAATATATAAAATAAATCAACTTTTATCAATTATTATGGATTATAATTATTATTATTATCGATTATTTTATTTTACAAAATTGTGTTTATATTATAATTTTCTCATTATTATTTGATAATTATATTCTAAAATTTGATTATCAATCACTGCATTAATATACTAATTTTAAAGTTATTAATAATCTATAATAATGACTATTTTGACAAGCAAAATAAGTTTATAATCTTACACATACATCATTGATATTGTAAGTTCAAGAATAAATTAATTTGACACTTAATTTCATCATAAATATTCCACAAACAAAATAAAATTATAAAATAAGTATATTATAGTTTAAATATATTTTACCTATAAAAATGTAATAATTACATTAATAATAACCAGCTTAGTTTAATTTATATACATATATCATTTTATGGTAAAATCTTTGAATAACAGACACACATAGAGCTGAATGAAATACCTAGTAGGTATTGAAAAAAATAATATAAAGTACATATTATACCAAGTGTTCCATCGTTTTTCTAACATCTAACCTGCCATTAACTTATAATCTATTACATAATTTTGCAATCAAATTATTTGCAAATTATTAGCTATGTATATATAAACAAATCATATTTAATATTATTATAGGTAATATATATTTTTTCTCTTATCTACCTACATAAAATCAAATAAAAAAAAGAAATGTTCATATTAATTAAAAAATAATACAATCCAAACTTATGACTAAATGGAAAATTAAAAAAAAAATTTTTATCAATTAAATATTAATAGCGTATCAAAAAACAATAAATGTTGCTTTCTATGTTAGTGACAGTGGCGTCATTTGGACCGCGCAGGGTATACATTTGAGTATTTAAAATCCAATATTGTAGTAATTTGGCCCGGTTTAAAAATTAATTGGCCTGAATAATTAGTGGCTTGTGGCCTAACTGATAACATATTTTGGCTTAAGAACAATCAACATGAAATTAACTATCCAAAATTTTATTCAAGAAAAATTTTTAGTTAAGTTATGTTTAAGTTATGATTAGTTATGATTTATTTATTGTAAATATATAATACACCAATTATTAGATGTGTTAGTAGAATTATTGTTAATGTTTGAAAATGCCTACTTTATTTTTGTTGTGTTAAAAATTCTGGATAAACTAGGTGGCCTGTTCTATACGCCATGCGTATTAAAAAAAAAATTGAAATGACGCCACTGGTTAGTGATACCTCCTTTCGACTTAGATATTATTATTTGATCAATTAAATTGATGTTATCATTTATCAAAATACTAAATAATTTTTAACAAAATATAATATGGCTGTAAAAACAGTTTACATGAAATATAAATTAATAATTCAACTATTAAACTATTCAAAAAATAAAATCTGTCAAAATTGTAATAAATATGAAAACAAAAAATTTATATTTCTTAGAATTTTACTGAAAAAAAATTTATGACAAGGTAAAGAGTGAATTATATTATTATGTATCTTGTATAGATTTCATAAATTAAAATATTTGACAAGGACAAATCTAATGGAATACCCATTATTTACAACTAATACCTATTAAATTAAATTTTATTAATTATAAACTTTATAGAAATCATTTTTAATATTAAATATTTTTAATATCAACGTCGCAAATATTGATCATGTAAGAGTATTTTTACAATTATCATTATAAATTCATGTTTATCAATAACTTTATTATCTTTATCTAAATAAATTTATCCCCTGTTTACATCTGTTTTTACATTTTACACATCCACAAATTGAAGTGGCATAATATATTGATCTTAATGAGACACAGAAAGTAAAAATTTGTTCAATTATTAAAAAGCACTCATTAGATGTCTGTTAAAGAGGTTAGAATACATATTTTAGTATTCGTTTAGTATGTGAGCTACTAAGCGAAAATCGAGTTAGTTAGTGACCTACCTAAACGATTATCTTATATTACTATTAATGTACATAAAATAATTTTATGACATTTCTTTTACAAATTTTTTTTTTTTTTTTTTTTTTTGCTGATATTTATATGACTGATTTTTAATGAAATCCATAGTCTATAATAATAAAATGTAATTAATATATAATTTGTAATTTGTCTATTTTAAAATTAATTATCGATTAGGTAGGTTACGGTTATTCGGTGATGGTAGGTCATATACTAAACGAATACCCATATCTTTATCATGTTATTTGCATCTGTTAATTAATGAGTACCTAAATCCATACTAATTTTATGATTTAAACAAATTGTTAGGTACAGTTATAAATCTTATATTTATGATGGATAAGTATGAAGAAAATAATAAATAAAAACTGATTTCTAAAAATTCTTTGAAATTTGATACAAAAAAATGATGATAAACTTTAAAAGCATAAACCATCGAGTTATATTGTAATTG
Organism: Tetraneura akinire; assembly: GCA_021307375.1. NCBI lineage: Eukaryota > Metazoa > Arthropoda > Insecta > Hemiptera > Aphididae > Tetraneura > Tetraneura akinire. Next base: position 250,423 of record JAIUCT010000088.1, read on the forward strand.
TACACATATCTAGGTAACATAAGTTTGATTGGATTTTACAATTTCAAAAAAAATATTTTGACCATTTTTTAACGCGATAGCGTCAATTTGATGAAATAATTTATTATTTTGGTTAAACGTGAAACACCACTCATAAATTACATTATGTACGAAGTTAGTGTCCGGAAATCAATTTATTACTTCTTCTACTCTTATTATTGTAAACAATAAAATAAAAACAATTATTCAATTCGAACCGAAACCACTTACCAATAACTTTATTGATGGACTTGAGTGTAAAATGTAATTAAGAAATAATATCGAACTCTATAAACCGAATGGAAATTAAATTCGAGTCATTGGAAAAAATAATACTACGTGCCCATAATATTTATAGTATTTAAGAAAAACAAACGACGAGACGAATCGATAAAACACTACTACGACAATAATGTAGTTGTTATTATTGATCAAACGTGATAACATAGCTGTAGAGATAATAAATTATCAATGAGTCCAATAATGAAAAATTGCATTAATAAATAGGAATTGTGCAAGCAATGTAATTTTTCTAATTTCTTGAGTTCCCGATGGCTGAACGATTCAAATTTTTAAAACTGAGACGTAATGTATTTTTTCTATATTCAAATATAAAAAAACCTTTTCATTTCAAACGCACGTACTACACCCCCCCCCCCATGGCATTACAAAAATTAATACAATAGAGTTACGGAATTGAACTGACGAGGCGACGACGATAAGACGTTATCGTTATCGTGTATTTACCTCAGCGGCGTAGCAGAAGTACGATTTGGACGGATCATTTTGAATTTCGTTTCGCGCACGTCACACCGATTGATTTAAATTTCTTGACTCCGTGCGCCCCTGTCTCGCGTATAAATTATTTCTTTCCAATGTTTTTTTAATCGTCGTTCGTCATTATTTTACAAATGTAATGCGCCGTCCCGAGACACACTACAACCAAATATTATCGTCTATCGATATTCATTAGTATTTGCTGGTAAACGTAAAATCATTAACAAAGATAGACGTCTCGGTAAGGTTTGAACGTCAATTATTAATAATAAGTATTAAGTACCTAATAAAATTATAATGTTTGTTAATTGTTACGGTGTTTCATGTTATCGGTTTGGTTAGGTTTGGTTAACCACATAGAATGAATACTTAGTATTCAGGAGATTATAATAATATATTAATTTATATTGCATTGTAAAATAAATTGTAAATTTTACTACTGGTGTATTGCGTAGTGCGTAAACATTGCGACCGACACATTTTCAACGTACAACGGCTGTTTTCGAGCCCCCTCACGATTAGATTTTTAGCTCGTTGTTATTGTTAGTCATTATTTTTAGTTTGAAATATCGTATTTTTGAAAAGATATTGTAATATCGTTGTTGAGCAGTTCATTGACAAACCGAATTTCCAGACGGCGAACACGAATTTCACAATGAATGACAAATTAACCGACGTGTTCATTTCCGACGAAGTGCAGCTGGTGTGTCACAATTTGGCGTTGCTCACCGAAAAGGAAGAAGTCGCTGCACTGCTCATTGGTCAGGTAAGTGATTCACGTATCTTGAATTTTGTATTCGTATATCTAACAATATACCTGTTAATTTTATTAGAAAATTGTGCACGGCAACGGCGTTACTGTTTCCGTATCGGCACTGTCTATACCACCTCGTGGGGAAATAAAAAAAGACCGCGTTGAAATCATGTCTGAAGATTTGGTCAACGCCATGGAGGATGCTAAATATTTTTCACGCCTTACCGGTTCGAACTTGAACGTCATTGGATGGTACCATTCACATCCTCACATCACCGTCTGGCCGTCAAGTGTGGGCAAGTACATTATTATTACTTCAAGTACATACATATTGATATGTTAGAAATATATTTCTTGCTGTTATTACTTGTCATCATCTCTTAGTTATTAATAATTCTTCGTATCAATATCTAGGTTTGAATTATTAAATTCAAATAATATATTATGCCATTGTGTTATACATAACTAGAGACCGGAATTGTATGCAATTGCATATTCATACTGAGATATGCATGATATAGAGGGTTTGAAATGTGTGCGTTTCTAATCTAACTGATTTTATAATACAAATTTTAATTTGCATATTAATGCATATTTGAAGACTAAAGATATATTTTGTTATTAAAGCATATAATTAGCATATTTTATAGAGTTTTATACATTTTTACTCTTTTCTGTCTTCTATACATTTAAAAATGTATATATATTCATAAAAAATTAATTTTGAAATTATTACGGAAAAAATTTGATAATTGAAAAATATGTTTTTCTTGTTTAACATATTTATGGTTGCGTTGTTATTTTATTTAATTTAATTAATTAAAGAAATTTTGTTCTATTTATTTATTAATGATTTATTATATAATATGAGTATGTATCAAATTTATAAATTTATTTAAAATTTTAAAGAACTAAATTTTAATATCCAGTGGAATTAATGTAATTTACTTTTATTTTTTTTTTTTTTTATTCTTGTGTTTAGTATTATTTTTAAAATATTGAAAAAGATCTTATGTTCCTTCAATATCAAAATAACTATTTTAATATTTTAAAATTATATCATATTAATTGTATTATATTTTTTTTGTTCATATTTTAAACACTTTTTAATAAATAAAATTGTGATTTTGTTAATCAGTATTTATTTTATTATGTAGATATATACCTACTTAATAATAAAAAATGTAGTTTAGATTTGAAAAAATTTTATTTTTTAATAGTCCCAACTAATTTAATTTTAACTACTTTTTCAGATTTACAAACACAACTTAACTTACAAAATATGGATTCATGTTTTATAGGTATAATTTGTTCCTCATATAATACAGATACTACTACAATGGTAAACATATACATATCATTAAAAATAATTAACTTAATATTAATTATTAATTTAATTTCAAATTGGTACTATACTTAATAATATTACAATATTATATATTTTTTAGATAAAAGAAATGAAAACAGTATGCTTTCAAGCAAAACAAATTGATGGTATGGTACACAGAATAGATGTTAAATTTCAAGTGGTACCTACATCATGCACAAGTCAATTGTGTTTGGAGGTAATTAGTAATTTATTTATTTAATATTAAATAAAATATATATAATAATAATACACTATGATTAGTTCTGTTTTATTACAATCATTTATAATAAATTGCATTATTTATTATTTCATCATTAATAATTTAATTTAGATTTCTATTTAAAATATAATTTTATAAATTTTTATTTTATTTATCTATGTACATGTAATATTAGGTTATTGTAAAACACATTGAAACATTGTATGATGAACTCATAAAAAATTATAATAAAGCAAACAACGATGACATAAGTCCAATGGCACAGCTTCATAATGATTCAGGTAAATTATAATGTATGATATATATATGATTCAATGATTGTACAAAAAAATGTTCACAATTGAGTAAAATATATTTTATCTGCATAAAATATCAATATTACTGATTACATTTTTTATTACAAGTTATTTACTTTTTTTACAATTATGTAAAGTTATTATTCTATTAAGTTAATTTAGTATTTAATTAATTTGATTTAGAAAATTGCATTTCTTAATTTTTACAATATTGTACATTGTTATCTTTATTGTTATAATACATAATATAATATAATGAATAATTATATTGTAATTTATAACTCAAATATATCATTTTTCATTATTAAATATATTCTACTCTAACTAAACATTTCAACAGTTAAATTTGATAGATTATTTTCTAACGTGTATATCATATTGATTCAATACCATGAAATATTTATTATATAACTATAAATAAAATTAATAAAATGATATTTGTTCTCTAGTGTATACTTTGTCTGGAATACACATATTGGAAACGGTAGCTAAACCTATGCTGCAAATGTTGGAAACACAACGAGAAAGTTCTATATATAGGATAAAAAGCCTTCAAACTAAATTGGAACGATTGTCATCGGGTATTGATAATGATGATTATTTTTGCGATGGCAAATATAACGATGACTGTCAAGAAAACTTTTCTGATAACAAGACTGATTCAAGTGGTGATATATCTCTGCATCAACTCTCCATAGTTGGTAATAAGCAACTGAAAGATAGGAAAAAAGAGAAGAAATCCAGTATGGTATCGTCCCCCGTATAAAACCATCGTTTTGTCGCATCCTAACACTGACCAATATTTCGGTTCATTATTATTTTTTGTGTGTGACATGCATATGTGTCATGTATGTGTACGTGTATAATATATAAAATATGTTTCACCATTTTACTCCTTTTTGTATTATCAGTTGTGTTATATCAGTTTTAATAATGCATTTATACACAAAGATATCCATACAATTTAAATCTCAAAGTTTATTTTTTAACATTTAATAAATAAAAATATTTGAAAATAATTTGTCTTAGATGTGTTTGAATTTTTAATTTGTAAAATTGTTTATTGTTAATTTAATTAATAAACATTTTGATTTCAGAATTTTTTTTAACTAAACAAATTACAAACTCTGTTTCACTCTGTAACAAAACGAATAAGATCTTGTGTAAGGAGTATGTGAGAAAAATTTTTGAATCAAACAACAATTAATAATATACTGTCGGGTAATTTAATTTAGTAATAAAACAATTTACAACACGAAATTTAACACCAATATTATACACATGTCTATATTGTATGTACACATAATATAGGTATATAATAATAAAATTATTGTATAACTTTTAATTAAAGGGGAGGGAGGGGAAACAATCTTATGTGATTATTCTATTTTATTTTATTTTGAACACAATGTTTAAGAGAAGTACATTTACAATACATTTGGGTTTGTAATAAAATATATCTGTTTTTTGTCCTGTGGAAAATGTTAGATTACGAATCGTTCATTCACACTAATAGGGAGGGAGAGGTACAACCGATACTTAAAACTAATCGTGCAGCGTGCGAAAGGAACAATATTTAGAGCGTTTGTTACGAGTTACAACTAATAATAATAAAACAAAGTATAGTTTTTTAAAAACATAAAAAAAAAAAAATAAACAATACAATATATCTATACTAATATTACATATACCTATATAATGAAACGTTCAATAGCATTTTGTTGGAAAATTAAAAAAAAAATTAACAATAAATTGCTCGTGAGCCTTTCTGTTTTGGTTGGAATGCATTATTGTTCTATACTAGTCAATAAATTTAAAATGCAACAATGGTAAATTAATGACCATATTGCATTTTAATAAATTACAGTTTGTGTAATGATAATATTATCTGTTTATAATGATTTTATTCTTTAGCATAATAATAATATTATGTATTATATAAAATATAACAAAAAAAATTGTATATTTGACAAGGAGACCGTTATAGAATGTAATACATACACCATTATTATTTGTACATTTGAAATACTATTAAACATTTCGGTAACTATTAATTAGATACCCAACCACAAATAAAACAAATACAATTTAACCATTAAATGTGCAATAATTTAAACAAATTAATACCTAATATAATTTTTAAATAAATTCTATTTTGAAATATCTAATTTTAAGGAATGTAACTTGGGTGAAAAAAAAAGTTCAAATAAGTAATTATTAATATAAATTGAAAAACATTTCATTAAAAAAAAAATCCACGTTAATTTTAATTAAATTCAATTTTTGTATTGTTTCAAATGGTAAAAGATTAGATAAATAAATATCTAAATAATTTTGAATGGTGTTAACATTTATCATACAATTAATAAATAAATAATTATCATAAACATATTAACTAATCTTATATGATGTAAACTTGTAACCAATATATTACATGTAATAATACAAGTAATGTGTTTCTTTTATAAATTAAATGTGGTTTTTCATCATTTTAATTTATAACTTAAATTTTACATAGTTTTTCCATTATTTGGAAATTAAAGAAGATATCAGCGTACAATTTGTTGTTTCTGTTTGACTACTTACAAGTAGCATAGTAAAAATCATGATGGTTATGTTTAAGTTTAAGACAAAATATTTAAAAATTAAAACTGAAATCCAATTACTTAAATTAAAGACAGGAATATTACCAAATTATTGATATATTCGTTTTAAAAAACTATTTAGGTAGGTACTAAAAAAGTTGTAACAATGGCTTGATTTTTAAATAATTATAATTTTTTTGTCAGGCAGTATTTAAAAAATAAATATGGTAACTTTCAAAAATATTATCTTTAAATTTATTAATTAGCTATTTGAACTCTAAGTTTAACATAAACACCACAATTAATGTTTAGCTATACTAAGTATAGCATAACAATGTTATACTTATGTTACTATACTATAACTTATGTTAGTTAAACAAGGACAGTAAATCATGTGTTAACATACTCATAATTCAAAGCAATTCCATAACAGTATTATATAAAATTTCTATTAAAATGCAAGTAATTGAAATATGATAAAATTCATTTTTTTTTTTTTTAATTTGGTCGATCAGATTGAGAATTTTAAAGTAATATATTTATGCTTCCATAAAGTCATCAAAAAGTTAACATCATAAAATATTACAATGTATTTGGGTCTTAGTATTGATTATTTATTACTAAAATTTTATAAAATTAAATAAATCATAATTATTAAGAAATATACATATTATGATTCAAACTAGTGTTTTTTTTTTTTTCAGAGGATGAAATTGAATGAAAAATGTATAATTAAAAAAAAAAAAATTAAATTACATTAATTTTATAATTAATCTAATTTACAATGACAAGTTATATATTAAAAATAAAAAAATGCTGAAGTAGAATCATTAAAAAAGGCATTAATATTTGTGTAGATTTACTCAGAACAATGATAATAAACCATTAAATATTAAAGAAATATAAAATTATATTATATATATGTATATAAACAGGGAGTTTAGCATTTAATTATCTATAATTTTTAAAAATATATTAAAAGTAATCAAACAAATTTGAATCAATTTTCTGTATTCACATTTTAAATGTTTTAATTTGTTGAAAAATATAAAAATTTCTAAACAAATATACTTTAATATAATAATAAACATTAAATATAAATATTTTATTTCGCTATTTAAACATTAGATGTCCCAAAAAAACATAAAAGAACATTTTGAAAAAAAATTATGGTGCTATAGAAAAACTAATAAACAATAATGATTCTAAATTATTATATGTATTCAATATAATATGTTCTAACGTATCATAAACAAATTAATCTATAATAATATTTACACATAAAATATTATCTATGAATATTTTTTTTGTTCCAGTCATAATATATAGAATAAAATATGATATCCGTAATGTAAACCATCAAATTTTCCCACAAAAAAAAAAAAAAAAAAAAAATTATCACGAATATATAAATGTATTGCACTGGTATATTTATAATTATATTTAAAAAACTAATATTATTTATTAGAAAAAGTGTCAAGATACCCATTGTATTTTCAACTACTGGATGTAATAATCCGGTTGGTCAGAATCCTTTTCAAAACGTTTGGCTTCCTCTTGCATACTTTCTTTTATTTTCAGTATTGCAGCGGATTCGGTCTGATCCTAAATATCGCATTAAAAAAAAAAGTTAGGTTTGTATGAAAACATATAACAAGTATACCCTTTAATTTGAAGTATGCCAGCGAATAACATTTTAATACAATTTATTAGACAACTTTCATTAATTTAATTTTATTAAATTTTGTACATTTATCATTTTCAGTAATTAATTTCAATATCACATTTAATTTGTTTCATTTTAAATTGTGAGCGAAGTGAAATTTTTATGCAAAATTGTATGATAGTGTGCCTTGAAAGTCATAGTTCTATCCAGCGTTACTCCTAAGTATACTGGTGTCAGTGTATGACTTAGTGTCACTTCTCTCAAATGTAAATCAAATCTCCTCTCAAATGAATTGCATTCAAATTTTTATCCTTTTTAAACCTGTATCCTTCCACACCGGTATCCCTTCCCTTACTTTTTATAATTTGTCCTTGTGTATAAATATATGAATACTAATTAATATTTAGTATCATAATGTTAAGCCATAAAACTATCTTTCATTACGGATCTTGTAATATAATATTATTGTGTAAGTCACTTCTGATTATTAAATTTAGTTTTATGTTTTAATTATTTGGTTAGATAATTTTTTTAATAATAAAATTTTAATTAAGAATTTTTTTTTGCAATATATTTAATATTAGTTACTGTGTGCAATTCAGAATCAAATAATATAATATAGTTAATTCAATGATTAACCCGTCATTAGTCGCGTATGAGCGCGGCGCTCACTCAATTACTATTTTAGCTATTTCTGGTTATTATTTAATTTTAAAATTTTAGATACCATTGTATACCTTGTCTTACCATACTTGGGAATTTTTTTATAAATTGGAAAACCCAATCCGTAATCTTTTGTTGTAATTACTATAGATTGAACTTGTCAGTTTCAATAAATTGAGCGGCACTCATATGCAACACTTCCTTGTAATACGTTTTTACACGTATTTTATATGTATTACTATTTGTGATTATTCATGTATCGTGTTATATATCTATTTCCAGATATACATGATATTTAATAATATGACGATCCTCATTAATTATTAATAACAAAATTCTTACTTTTAATTAATTATACCATTTTTGAAAGTAAAAATTAGAAGAGTGAGCGCGGCGCTCATACGCGACTAACCGTGTTATAAATATAGACGCGACTAATGACGGGTTAAGAACAAAAAGTAAAAAAATATTTTTTTGTAAACTAAATTATGTATAATATATGTTATATTAGCAATAAGACACCAAATACATGGTTAAAACCAATAATGTTTTTCATGTCTTTAATATTTTTTCGGGAGTCTAGTGTTTATAACTACAGATATCTATATATTATAATATATATATATATATATTATATATATATATATTATGTATATATATATATATATTATTTCTTTTCTTTTTTCTATTTCATTGTTAAACAATTACTGCATTATTTATGTAAAAAACTATCGGTTAAAATTTGTAAAAAAAATCAGACCAAGAAAGATGAATACAATCTGATAATGGTGAGATGAAAATGGTGAGCAATATCTCGTTTTTTCCGAAATTGTACATTTATATTTTAATGAATTAATAAACGTTAAAAGAAAAAATATATATATACTTTTCAATAATTAATTGTTATAAGTTGTTAAATAGTAGCAATAATATTAGCCACGTTATTTTTAATCTTGGTCACCATACAGTTGTCATCACACCTTAATCAGTATGTAGTCATCGAATTGTCTTCAACGTCTCTACAGACTAATATAGATCCAGGCCAATTACATTTTCTCCTGTTCCTCCGAATCCAGATAGATTATAATCACCCATGCCACTACCACTATCATCTCTGGGTGTACCAGGGCCACCGGGTGCTGGAGAATTTTTCATGCTGTCCATTACTTCACCATTTAAAACCGAATTCATCGAGTTGGGACCCATCGGTCCATTATCTGTTGCATTGTTCATTGGAAAATCCTAAAAACATTTTTTTTTTTTTATTAATTACATTAAATCTACTATTCAATTACGAAATAATGAAGACAAATAAATAAAAATAAAATACTACATGACTATATACATTTTAAATTCTAACTCTAAATTATTAGTTTTGTAACTTACACCAGGCATATTCCCTCCGGTTACCGGCTTCATCATTGTGTACATACTTTCTCCTCCAGAGTTTGAAGAATCTTGAACATTAATTATGTTCGAATTAAAATGATAAAAAAACAATATAGCGAACTAAGTACTACTACAACCTATTACTATTACTCTGTGATTTACCTTGAGGGCTTTGCATTATTGGTGTGCTTGGTCCAGGAGGGCCGCCTGATCCTGAGGGTCCCTAAATAAGGGTTAATATAAAACCTAAATCTATTATAATTATAAATTATGCTAAATTATTAAAATCTAAAGATGTTATAATTGACACTAAGACAAAATAAACAATATTCCATTGATTAATTGTTAAAATCATTAAACTGAGTTATAATCATTAAGTCATTATATATAAATCCAATATTCAATTAAATTATGTTTACTTACTCCATATGCTCCTGGTGATGATGATGAATAACTCAAGGGCTACAATAATAAGACAAAAAAAAAATATTTTTAATAATTTTATTTTTAATAGATTTAACAGTTAAATAGTTTATACGTTTTTTAAATTCTATTTTAATTTAATAAAATTAGTATAACTAAGTACAAAATTTTAATAAATAGACTTTATTGAAAATTAACTGACTTTTTTTATATTCATATATTATTCAATTTTTCATTTTATATAATAAAATATATTTAAATTTCTAATTAATACAACTTTAATTGCTTATGATAATAGAATAGGAATATCACAAATATAATAGGTAAGTAGAAAGTAATATGGCGTTGAAAATGTGGCGTCTCCAAAATTTCTCTCAAAATTTTATAACACATAGGAACCATATAGGTACACATGTGGTACATAAAAAAACACCCTATAAATTGTCTAGTCTATAACTTCAAAATTTCCCAAGTTATCGTGAAATATTGAAATCGAATTCGTCGAAATTTCAGTTTTCATGAAAAATGCCGTTTTTTCGTTGTTTTTTCTACCGCTTTGGGTCAATTTTGAGAAATTCAAAAAATGACCTAAATAAAGTACCAACTACATCCACTTTTCAACCGGAAACATATGCTATCCTATTATAATAAATCGGAACTTATTTCGGATAGTAAGTGTCTACAGAATAAAAAAAAATAATCACACATTCGATTCTTAACAACTATGTCTGAAAAATATATCCTATTAATATTTATGTTTAATTTGTTTTATTTTATCTTATATTCTATATATATATACCAACCTATTGTTAAATTTGAACAATATTTCATGCCAAATGTCATATGCATAAATAAATAAATAGTTAAATATTAATAATTTATTAATACATAACAGGTATTCAATAATCAATATTTAACTATAATTTTAAATCATTATTACTTTTTTTAGTTATTATTTATTATACAAACACACACAAAAAAAAAATAATAATGAAATAAGCAAGACCTACATTTTCTGTAATTAATAATATCAACCAAAAACATTAATATAATAAAATACTATTTCTTCAATATACCTAATAATTAGAGACTGGAATTGTATGCAATTGCATATTCATACTGAGTATATGCACGATATAGACATATAGAGGGTTTAAAATGTGGGTGTTTCAAATCTAACTGATTTTATAGACCAAATTTTATTTTGCATATTAATGCATATTTGAAGGCTTAAGATATATTTTGTTATTAAAGCATATAATAGCATATTTTATAGACTTTTATGTTTTTTACTTTTTTCTGACTTCTATACATTTAAAAATGCAAATTATGTTCATAAAAAATATTATGAAATTTATATTTATATTTTGAAATTATCACGGAAAAAATTTGATAATTGAAAAATATGTTTTTCTTGTTTAACATACTCGTATTTATGGTTGTGTTGTTATTTTATTTTATTTAATTAATTAAAGAAATTTTGTTTTATTTATTTATTAATTATTTGTAATATACGAATAGGTATCAAATTTATAAATTTATTTAAAATTTTAAAGAACTTTATTTTAAATCCCAGTGGAAATAATGTAATTTAATTTAATTTAATTTTTTTTTATTATTGTACTTAGTTTTATTTTTAAAGATTGAAAAAGATCTTTTAAAGATTCTTTAAATATCAAAATAACTGTTTTAATATTTTAAAATCTACCAAAATTTGTTATATATTATATATTTTTTTGTTCATATTTTAAACACTTTCTAATAAATAAAATTGTGATTTCCTAAATAGGTATTTATTTTATTATGTAGATATAATATAAACCTACTTAACAATAAAAAATGTAATTGACATTTGAAAAAAATTAAATTTTTCTTTTTAATTTCCTACAAATTTGTAATGCATATAGCGTATATTTTAAAAGTTATGATGCATATTGAAGCACATTTTGCCATTTTTATCATGCATATTTGCATCATATTTCAATCCTTTTTAGCGTATATAATTCCGGTCTCTACTAACAATATTATATATCTACTAAATATTTTAAAAAAATATTAATTACTCACAGTATTAGTGTTTGGTTGCCACTGTGGTCTTCCAACCATTCCACCCATAGACATTGGCATACTTGGTCCACCACCACCTGGTCCTAAAGTTGAATTGGGTGGAGGACCTCGCATTCCAGGGCTATATGATCCCAATGGAGTCATATTTGGACCCCTAGGTGGATTCATACGTGGATTCATAGGACCCATACCGCCTGTTCACATAATAAATTGAACACATAAATAAACTTTTAAATAATATATTAATTTTTTATATTATAGAATCCATTATGTATAAGCCACTAATATTATCAATTAAGTAAAAATATTAAGTGATCATGTAACAAAATAAATATAACAAATTGAAGTATGCAACTCAAACAATAAAGAAAATAAATGATTATTTCTTATAAATCCTATAATTATTTATAAAATTAAATTAAACTTGTATACTTAATATCTAAAATTAAAAAGTGTACCATAATTATAATTATCTTTAATTATTGTGATGATTTATTTATTTTAACTTATTCAAAGAATTTAAAATAAGAATTTGAACTTCATCATTTTTTCAATATTATAAAACTGATAAAAATTTCATTAATTTTAGATTTTGAGCGAAGTGAACAAATGATCCCAATGATGTAGCTACTCTAATTAGATCATTTTTCGAATTTCTCAAAATTAACCCTATGCGACAATAAAAACGGCATTTTTCACGAAAACTGAACTTCGACGAATTTGATTTCAATATTTCACAACTCAGGTAATTTTGAAGTTAGAGACTTGATAATTTTTTGGGTGTTCATATAGGTACTATATATCTCTGCTAAAATTTTGGAACCATTACAATATTTTTCTACAAAATATAGGACTTTGAATATTTCTTAAATTATATATAATGTTTGATAAAATTAGCAATTTTGGATTTTGAGGTCTACAAATTTTATGGAAGTATACTAACATATTACTTAACACGATATCAAAATATTAGATAAATCCCAAAACTCAATTTTTTTTTTATACGTGTTTCAAGTTGATTTTAGTTTAAACAAAAATTTTAGAATCCATCACAAGTATTCTTCTTATTATTTTTCAATACTTTTACAATACAAATTAAACAAATTAAAACAAACTGATATATATATTAACGTATTTCCAAAATATTAGAAAAATTTCAAGTCTCAATTTTAGTAAAATTAATATTTAAAGCATTTATATGGATTCTTCTTATTATATTTCATTATTTTAAAATAATCTTAAATAAAATTGACAAAATATTATTGAATGTCAAATACATTTTACTTAACTTAGTTCCAATTAATTATTAATTATTACATTTTCCATTTTTTTTTTTTTTTTTTTTTTTTTTTTTTATAACTATTTAAAATATAATAAGCTATGTAAGGGATATTGGTGTGGAAGGAATACAGGTGTAAAGAGGATAGTGTTGAATTTTGATTAACATTTGAATGTAACGATAAATCATTACATTTGAAAAAACGATTCTGAGCGAAGTCTTGTCTCTTGTCATATTTCACAAATGTAAAGATTTGTCATTGCATTCAAATGCTGAAATGTTAATCAAAATTCAACACTATCCTCTTTACACCTGTATCCATTCCCTTACTTTTTATAAATTGAAATTTATATAAAAAAAAATGACTATAATTTACTTAATTATATTTTTATTAATAAAATCATATTGCTCATTTCTAAAAATTTTGATATTAATTAATATAACTTAAAAATAATTGATTTTTATCCAATACTTATAACTATAATATTAATTAAATATATGACCAAAAACCAATTGTATGAAATTAGTTATAACAATACAAAGGATAAATATAATGCCCTTAAATAATTAAAGTAATATCTTTCAAATAAGGAACTTAATGATCTACAGATTATTAATAATCTAAAAATTAAATTTATTCTATATACTTAAAATATTTAAATAGATAAAAATTATGTAATATATCATTGTTTAATACAATAGTTTGAATTTGTCATTTATTAACATAATGTTGTTATTTACAATCACAATCAATTAGAATTTGAAAAAAAAATATGTATCATGTAAATATAAAATTTGTTCAAATTACTAGATAGGTATAAGAAAATCAGTAATTAACTTATTTTTACATTTTTATAAAAGTAAAAATAGAATTAAATTTAAATAGTTCTATTCAATATAATACCAAATTTATCAAGTATCAACATTTTTATATCCAGCTTGTATCAAGGAATAAAATATAATTTTTTAAAATTTAATTAGATTTAAATGTATTAAATTTCAGTGTTGTATTAATTATGTATAAGAACCTAAATAGTTTATAAGAAAACAATAGAACTTATTTAAATTTCAATGTAAAAAAAAAACGTTTTATTTTATCAATTCTATTTTAAATATAGGTATTTGAATAAGGAAATATTGTGCAAAATAAAATTTAAATAATACTGGCCTACCTTGCCAACCTACAACATATTCTCCAGCTTCACCTACAGTATAGAAACAAAATATTAAGCAAATAATTGAATTACATATTTAAAATATCCTTATTATTTGTATTCCTAATCAATAATTAGTATAATAAACCTTCTTATACAACAATTATATTTTCTAAAGGGTATAAAAAAATCTATTTTCATTTTCAAAATACTAAATATTTATCATCAAACATTTTACCTTGTCTTAAAGGATCCATACCCGGCATAATTTGTTGACCAGTAGACTAAAATATAAAAATTTTAAGTTTAACACTAAAATTATATTATTTGATTATATTATTATAAGATATATAAAGAAATAAACTTACAGAATTAAAATCATTTCCTAATTGTGACATACGTACTCCAGGTCTTGGACCACCACCTGGACCAGGGTATCGAGGACCCAAAAATGGCTGAAATAAAAGTATCAATACAAATTAATATTTAAATTAAAAATACATATTGTAATAGGATCTATATACCATAGAAGTATATACATTTTAATGTATACTATACTCATAGTAGGTAATAGTTATTACACTAATATTAGTGTTATCACTATTATTACATAGTGTGTTTTAGTTACTAGCTTTATATTTTTCATTATCTACATATTTATAAGTTGTCTAATGTGTTCAAATTAAATATGATTTCATTTTAAACATTAACAATTAAATGTAAATTATGTACAATTATTGTACAAATATTATAATATATTTTTTATAATTTTTCAAAACTTGTAATAAATAACCTTATAAAACTTCTTTCTCACATATATTATAGAATGTTACTATTTGTATAAATTAATATTGTATTACCTGATTTGATAATATTTGTCCATGAGATGGTGGTTGAGAATGAGGAGATTGTTGTGCTGAAGGATGACTTGGAGGTGATGGTCTCATTGATGCATTCTGTTATGAATAATAATAAAATATTAATATGAAATCAATAATAACAATATTTTTTAAAATCTCATAAAATATATTAACTGGAAAAAATCCTCCAGACATAGGACCACCAGGCATTACATCATTTGGAGGCATTTGTCCTAGAGGACTTGGTGGAGGTCCCGCATTCTGTAAATTGTAATAAATTAAATTATATTTTTAATATTAAAAGATAAAATTAAATACATTTAAAAAAAATACATACATGTGCAATACCATTTACACCATATCCTGAATTTACAAATCCCTGTAAATAAAATTAAAACAAAAAAAAACTTATTATGAACTGTAGAACATTGATTAATATATTTAATAATTGAAATACATACATAATCATGAAATGCCTTAGCTTCACTTGAATGCTCACAGGTATCTCGTCGTTCTGGAGCAGCACAATATAAATCCCAAAATACACTTGAAATTTTTTTTAAAAAACATTGATTATTTAATTCTGATAATGATTTAAGTGCATTTTATTATCATTTTTATGTCTTATATTTTTTTTTAAAACAGGAGATAAAAGAACTTGTTAAAATATATATACAATAGTCTATTTAACATTTCTAACCTAATAGGTAATTAAGTACAAATATTATTTTGAGAATGGAAACATTTTTTTATTAATTTTTAAAAACAGGAGACGAATCTAGTTGTTAATAATATTGCAAGAAAGTGAAAATTAAAATTAAATACAATTACTAAAACCATATATTAACATTAAAAATGCAAAGTAACTATACTTAGACAGATAATTTTTTGACTATTTTGAATGTCTTCAACAAGTTTAATGTAATAATAAAACTAAAATGGTTAGGTTAATGAGTTTTAATATCAATCATTGGTAAATAATACCATCCCATATTTATAAAGTGTATCTGCTATTAATATATATATTCTTTAATAGGTATGTAATAAACTAATTTTTTTTAGGAATATAAAACTAATATTTATAATTTGTTTAAAAAATTAAAAATAATAATATATAGTTATATATATACCTACTTATATAAAAAATATTATATGTAATTATAATTATGTATTTATGTATACAATTCAATACTTCATATAAAACAATACTAATACCTATGAAAATTATAGAAAAAGAAAATTAAGGAATATTTGTTAAACAAACTATATATAATATTTTATATTGTTACATACATTATTAAAACACATCAAATTTTATAAAACAAAAAAATCAAAAATAACTTTAATAAGTAGGTATATACTTTTATTTAATTTAAGTTTTTACCAAAAAAGAAAAAAATTAATTCAATATGCCTAAGAACTAGAAATTAGGTGAAATATTATATATTTATTTGTATATTATGAAATATTAAATCAAATAAAAAATTTAGTAAAATTAATTCAATTCAATACTTACCACCACCAAGAATGAAGAAATCCAGGTGGTTCACCTAAAGTGATGTTCTTTTCCCATCTTATCTAAATATAACAAACCAAAAACAATATTAATTAATAAATATACTAAAATTAGTTTCTGTATAATAAACCTATAAAGTAAAATATAAAATAAACAAATAATTATATTTAAATTATGTACTAACTTCATTTAAAAAAGTTTGAGCTGCTTTTTGAGCTCCAATATGTAACAAATACTCATACACATATAATGCTAATCTGAAAAATATATTTAATCAAAAATTTCAATTATGTATCAATTATGCAAAATAATTAATTATATTTAGATAGTAATTTACTATTTGTAATTTACTTTTACATTAAAAGTAGGTAATGAATTTGATATTAAAAAAAAAGAGCTGATAATCCTGCCGCAGGGATACAGGTGTGCAAATCATAGTGTTTTATTTTAATTATAATTTGAATGTAATGATAAACATTGCATTATTGCATTCAAATTCTAATACAAATTAAACACTATGAATTGTACACCTGTATCCCTGGATTATCAGGATTATCAGCTCTTCTTTTTTATATTATAAAAGAAAAATCAGAAATGTAATAATTCACAATTCATTGGAACTGAATTAAGTAAAATGTATTTAAGCTTTAGTCAAATTTTCAAAATTTTTTGTCAATTTTAGAAATTATAGAAATAGAGTAGTATTATTTATAATTAGGTTATTGGACTTTAAACTTATAAACTTAATTTTTTTTATAACTCAAATAAAAATATCATATACAATTTATTTTAAAAAAAAAAAAAAAACTAGATAGTATTTCTAAAATACCAAATATAGTTTGGTATCTATACATAATGTTAAATAAAAATATAAAAAATTCTAAAATTAATGTTTACTATAGGTAGTATTTTATAATTAAATTCATATATCAAAAATTTTACCTAAATAAAATTAAGTATTATATTCACCAAAAACAAGAAATTTCAGTCATATCTACTTATTAATTTAAAAAATAAATAATAATTTAAAATTTAATAACAATTTTTTAATATAATAAAAATTGTTTATCCTAGTTAAAATACTACAAAGAGAATTTATTAAAGAATATTTTACATAAATATCTAAAATGTATTTCTAATGTTTTAAGTGCTTAGATATGTAAATATATAATACATAGGTAAATATTAATGTTAAGGTTAACAAAGAATATTATTTTAATCAAAAATAAAAAGAGTTGATAATCATGCCACAGAGATACAGGTGTGCAAATCATAGTGTTTAATTTTAATTTTAATGTTTGATAAACCATTGCATTAAAAAAAAACGATTCTGAGCAAAGTTCAGTCAAATAATGTAGGTACCTATTGATTAAAATTTTGACATTTTTTATTAAATATTTAAAATGCAAAATTTTATCACATATACCTAACAGGTTTTCCCTTATAAAATTTTCAAGTCTCAAAGTTCAATATAAATGCTCATAAAATCCCTTGTCACCTAAACGGCCATATCTGAAAAAACTTCGCTCAAAATACTTTTTTCGAATGCAATGGTTTATCATTGCATCCACATTAAAATTAAAATTAAACACTATTATTTGCACACCTGTATTTCTGCGGCTTGATAATCAGCTCTTCTTTTTTTATACTATACCTAAACAGCTATAAAAAAAATCATAAATGTAATAATTCACAATTAATTGGAACTGAATTAAGTAAAAATGTATTTAAACTTCAATAAAATTTTCATAATTTTTAATAAAAATTTATCAATTTTATTTAACATTATTGTAATATAAGAAAAATCTATATGAATACCTAGGTACCAACATTAAATATTAATTTTACTAAAATTTCAAATTTAAACACCTACCTACAAAAAAAAAATTAACTATTGAGATTTTTCTAATATTTTGGAAATACATTAAGACATATATCTGTATGTTTCAATAAAATTTTCCAAATTTTTTGGATTTTCTAATAATTTTTATTGTAAAAGTATTGTATAGTATATATATTGTACCTATGTGATCATTCAATAAAATTTTCAAGTCTCTAACTTCAAAATTCCCTGAGTTATTGTAAAATAACTTAATTGAATTAGTAAAAATTTTTGTGAAAAATGTCGTTTTTTTCATCATTTTTCGTCACTTTTTCTATCACATAGGGTTAATTTTGAAAAATTCGAAAATGACCTAAATAAAGTACCAAAAACATTCACTTTCCAACCGAAAACATATGCTATTCGTGAAAATCGGATCATTATTTCGGGTAGTAAAAGTGTCTTGAGTCATAAAAACATAAAAAAAAAAAGAAACAACCTTGTAATATCAATAGATTCTTCGCTTCACTCAGAATCTAAAATGAATTAGGTATAACTTATCTACTTCTGGTTTTAAAATTTTTTTTTTTTTGTATAATCCAAAATTGTAACGTTAAACTAAAATTGTTTATGATTTAAATCACTTGATAAAAATAATCATTAACACGTTCACTGCAGATGAAAATTGGGCGTTATTTTTAATTTAAAAATCTTCTTTATGTTAAATAAAAAAAAAAGAGCTGATACTCCTGCCGCACAGGATACAGGTGTGCGAACCATAGCGTTTAATTTTAATTAGAATTTGAATGCAATGATAAACCATTGCATTCGAAAAAACGATTCTGAGCGAAGTTCAGTCACATTATAATGTAGGTATTTTTTAAAATATTGACATTTTTTTATTAAATATTAAAAAACGCAAAATTTTATCACACATATAGTATATAAATGAACACCCTATATAATTTTAAAGTCTCAAAGTTCTATATAAATGCTCATAAAATCCCTTGTCACTTAACTGACTATATCTGACAGAACTTCGCTCAAAATAGTTTTTCCAAATGCAATGGTTTATCATTTTCAAATTCTAATTAAAAAAAATGTTTCCTGGAAATTTTTTATTATTTCACT
Organism: Tetraneura akinire; assembly: GCA_021307375.1. Lineage (NCBI taxonomy): Eukaryota > Metazoa > Arthropoda > Insecta > Hemiptera > Aphididae > Tetraneura > Tetraneura akinire. Next base: position 270,412 of record JAIUCT010000088.1, read on the forward strand.
AATATTTTAAGCAATATGTGGATATCTTCAAAAAAATGTTCGAACCTTAAAACTAAAATTGCCAATTTTATTAATCATTAAGGAAAAAGATGAGCTGATACTCCTGCTGCACAGGATACAGTTGTGCAAATCATAGCGTTTAATTTTACTTAGAATTTGAATGCAATGATAAACCATTGCATTCGAAAAAACGATTCTGAGCGAAGTTCAGTCAGATTATAATTTTCGTTTGAACTAAAAATATCAATTTAAAACAGCTATAAAAAAAAATTGAGATTAAGGATTTTTCTAATATTTTAGTATGATATTAAGTAATATGTTAGTATACTTCAGTATAATTTTCAGACCCTAATACCAAAAATTGCCAATTTTATCAAACATTATATACGTAAAAACGAGAATTTTACAAAATATTCAAAGTCCGATATTTTGTAGAAAAATGAACGTAACGAATCCAAAATTTTACCTTATATAAATAGTAGCGATATGAATACTCAAAAAAATTTTCAAGTCTCTATCTTAAAAATTGTCCGAGTTATCGAAAAATATAGAAATTGAATTCTTCAAAATTTCATTTACTGTGAAAAATGCCGTTTTTTCGTCATTTTTTCGAAGTTTTTTCTACCGCTTATAGTTAATTTTGAGAAATTCGAAAAATGACCTAAATAAAGTACCATCTACATCCACTTTTACATCTGGAATTCGCTATTCGTGAAAATCTAAGCATTATTTCGGGTAGTAAAAGTGTTTTCAGAATATTTATTTATACGTATGGATTCTAAAATTTTCGTTTTACTAAAAATATAAACTTAAAAGAGCTATAAAAAAAAATTGTGACTTGGGATTTTTTAAATATTTTAGTATGATGTTAAGTGATATGTAAGTATATTTCAGTAAAATTTTCAGACCTTAATACCCAAAATTGACAATTTTATCAAACGTTATATACGTAAAAACGTGAATTTTACGAAATATTCAAAGTCCTATATTTTGGAGAAAAATTAACCAAACGGTTCCAAAATTTTACCACATATATATAGTAGCTATGTGAATACCCAAAAAAAATTTCAGGTCCCTATCTTAAAAATTGCTTGAGTTATCGTGAAATATAGAAATTGAATTTGTCAAAATTTAATTTTTCGTGAAAAATGCCGCTTTTTCGTCATTTTTTCGAAGTTTTTTCTACCGCGTAGGGTCAATTTTGAGAAATTCGAAAAATGACCTAAATAAAGTACCAACTAGAACCACTTTGCTACCGGAAACATACCCTATTCGTGATAATCGGTGCATTATTTCGGGTAGTAAAAATGTCTTCAGAATAAAAAAAAAAAAAAAAAAAATCACACATCATTGTAAAACCAATACATTCTTCGCTTCGCTCAGAATCTAAAAATAATGTAAGACTTGTAGATTTATTTATAGTTAACGCCAATGAAAAATGTTATTTAATCTAACATAATCTGGTTATATGCATTTAAATAGCAAATTAAAATATTTAAATATTACGCATTTAGGCACCAATGATATCTTTGGTGTCATCAGGATATGTGAACAATGCTAAATGACAACAAGAGATATTATAATTAAACACAATATGTAATGTTTGTGAGCTATGACCTACCTATAATTATGTAAATTTACACTTGTCATTAAAATTAAAATCAATCTACCCTTTTTTTTTTTTATCAGGATTGATGATTGAACACATTTTATCTGATATAACAATATAATAATTATTTTACAGTACCAGTGTATAAAATGTAAAACAATTAGAAATTATTTACTTTAATAAGTATTAATATTAACAACTCACTTTTCTCTGGCTTGAGCATCAGATGGCACTGTCGCACCCTTTCCTTTTGCATACATCATAAACTATACAAATTTTGATATTAAACAAAGACTGTAATTACAGTAACAACAACAGCAGCAACCAAACGTTCAAAAACTATGCATACAGCATCGTTTTATCGGTGTTGACGAGTTCCGACGCGTTTTCGTCTTACCCGGTCGGAACTTTATTTCACACGATCGCTGCAATAGTCCGTATTTCGTTAGAAGAGACGTATTTTACAAATTATTATATTTCTATTCATACGGCCATTTTAGAGATAATGTTTATAATTCGTAATTCGAACGACAACGGTGATAGTGAACGATATCAACAATTGCTTGACGGCACGACAGTTGGAAAGTAAAATTAATCTTCTGCACAGACGCAAGTTATTATAACATTATAATTGTACTGCATACGTACAGACGAAAAACGATTATTATCATTATTATTATTATTGACGAACGGACGGACAAAACAAGCGTGACGACAACAATGAAAATAGCAATAAATATTCGAGATTCGACACGAACGACAAAATTATAAGTTATAACGCTCACCGATATAACTAATCAGTAGTAATCACGGTAAACCTATTTTGTCCTTAAAATTAAATCGATGCGGAGAAAAATATCGGTGGTCTAATAAATACTAAATACTGTTGTATGTTGAGGTGCGGGTAGGGAGACGTCGAAGATAGTTCTATCGAAAATGATAACAATCAAACATTGATAAATATAACAGTGTTCCCAACAGACGAGATAGTAAATGAGGCCTCCATGGCCAAACACCGGCTGACGGGGAATAAAAGAAAACGAATTGCTACAACACACGATTTAAATCGTGCTACATAACGACGGAACAATGTTTGAAATTTTGTAGATATTAGTATATTAGTATATTACTATATTAGCCACTACTCCATTAGGTGTATAACGAAAGAAAGAATAATGAGGGTCGGTTGAACAAATCAGAATAGGAGAGTTAAAATGAACAGTAAATTATATTATTACATAATAACATTTACATAAAATGATTTGCTTGAGCTGCGACTAATAAGGGAATAATTTTACATATTTTACCGCATCAAGACGGGCAGGTGCCGAAATCGCCGCGAGTCGCTGAATATAAAATCATAGTCGTGCGATCACTTAACATTACACATAAGTTTAATTTAATTTGCATATTTTTTCAATACCTATTTGGTGTTTGGTGTTTTATGAAATTTAGTAAAAAATTTAGTATGACACGTTTTGTCATGGCCTCATGGGTACGTTTACGCATTTTTTTCAACTATCTAAAAAAAATAATATAAATTTAATAATTTAATATGATCGTTATTTTAATTTTTTCAAGCGAATAAAAATATTATAACGTACAACCATCAATAGAATAAATTATAAAAGAACACGGACATTTAAAGAGTTACATTAGATTTTTTATTGTTATTGTTATTAATTGTAAGAATGCAGACCACAGATTATATTAAATCAGAAGGGACAAGGGAGTGGGACATTACGGGCCTGTCTATACCATAGACATAGAGCATGGCTATAGATAGATACTATAGATAATATCTATAGCCATGACATAGAGTATTCTATCACTCAGCACTATGGTCTAAACGCAGTCGATTAGGCCACCACAGGCCTATGCGACTCGACGAAATATACATGTTAATACTAGCTCTCTTATCGTCGGGACCGGACCCGGGTTTTACACTCGTACCCACGATGTAGAGAAGATAAGGTGATTCCACTCGACCTCTTATCAGTAAAAATTGCGGGTCTATTTTTTTAGGCATTTTGGTAGTTCAAATTATTAATCCAGGAGGCGCCACCATTCGCCCGGAGGCCTATATTTCTATACCTACTGAAGATATGTCACGATGAACGTTTTTAATTATTTTTTAAATTAATTATTCTTTATTTGTAATTTTTATTATTAGTATAGTTTTATTAAGTAATAAGTAATTATTGTATTAATTTTTAAATTATGTAAAATGTGTTTTTTAACGGTATTTAAGTAAATATTAGCACTTGTACATGGCTATCATAATTAAGTATATTAAATTTATTCTGAAATCTGAACTACTCTTTGTCCAAGATAATTATTGACTTCATTATTTTAGCCCTTTAGCCCTTTTGCGTGCTGCAAATGTAAAATATTAATCCAATATTGATTATTTATTATTATACTTTATACATGGTGAAAGGGTTAATGAATTCTGAGATAAATATAATGAATAAAGCCATAAAGGTATTAGCTTTAGTACTAAATGAAAAAATTTCCTTGAATTAAACTAAATTTTCTACATTAAATCAATTAGTTTAAATCAATAAACTGAAAATGCATTTTGTACATTAGGATAAGAGAAGTAGGTACTATTTGAGCACAATTTTTTTCTTGTACTGTACATAATGTACCTAATATTATATTACGCACTATAAATATTATAATGCGTATATTATTGTATAAATGGTTATACAAAGGATAATCATCGTTTAACCAAAACGTCTTTTAAGAAATAGGAATTAAAATAATAATACATATTATAAACATAAAGTGATACATAAACGTATATTGTGGTTTTTAAAATAAAATATAATCTATATTTTTGAACACAAATTAAATAACATATAATATAGCAATAAATATGATAGAAACATAATATTTTTTAATTATTATGAATTATAAAATAATAAAAAATAAAAATATGTAAAAAAATCCCTATTAATTTCATATAAAAGTCGGCCTCCGGTCGAATGGTGGCGCTGCCTGGGTGATAAAATTGTACTACCAAAATGCCGTAATTTTTAGACCCACTAATTTGGTCGGAGTGGAACCACCTTATCTTCTCTACATCGTGCTCGTACCTAATGGTGAAAATTTGATATACTATTTTATCATCATTCTTCACTTAAATATGGTCGTGAATTCGTGATAAAATTATAATTCAAAATCACAGCGGTGGCCGGTGGTGGTCTAATCGACATACTCAATTCACGAGTGTCTCTGTTCCAAAAGAGAAAACAAAGATTCAAAGACATTGTTTCTGCACATAGCAAAAAAAGTTCTATCTACCTATTCTACCTACTTTATGATAAAACTGAACGTAAAATTCAAAATTATAATCGATTATTTATCCGTTTACGTTCTTATCTACTCTCTGATTATTATCACATTATTCATTCACAATTTCACATTATTCGGCCGTAGTCGCAGTGACTCACTACACACTGTCAGTATTCACTATTCAGTAGTCTCTACATTCTACAATATTGTATATTTCTTGTTTGTTCGATACAATAGTAAATATTATTATTATTATTATTAATGTCGTTCGTTCGCAAAACATTTTTTGATTTTCATCTAGTAACATTATACTTTTATAAACTATTATTACAATTGTTGTTATGATATTATTATAATAGTTTACATTGTTATCGGTTTTGAAATCGTGGATGGATCGTCGTTGTCACGGCCTAGACCTTGTCGACAATTGTATTGTAAAATTAAATAATAAAAAAAATCGCCTCATTTCAATTGTTCGAATAAACGCGCCACGATTCGACGAAAAGACGATCAATCAACCATTAGCGTCAGTTAGCTGTGTTTACCTGTCTGCCGGTCGGTAATATTGTTGATGGAAATGCTCTGTTCTAAATCGTGAAAATTCAACAAAACGGCTCAGTGATAATATGACGAACTGTTGTTCGTCGACAAACGCTATGCAGGAACTAGAAAACGATTTTTATTTTCTAAACAAGAAGACCAAAACCACTCCAGTTGAAAACGATTACAAAATATCCAATAACGTGCTGGGACTGGGAATCAATGGTCAAGTGGTGCAATGTTTCTCCATCAACACGGGTGACAAGTATGCTCTCAAGGTATATCTACCTACTGTACACTAAAGTCCTAATTGATGTATATACTTGCTATGATGAACACTGTTTATACTGTTCAGTTATTGTTCACAGGTTCTGGTAGACTGTCACAAGGCGCGGAGAGAGATTGACCTGCATTGGAGGGCCAGCGGTTGCATCAATATTGTCAACATAATCGACGTGTATGAAAACATGTATTTAGACAAAAAATGTCTACTGGTCATCATGGAATGGTAGGTTTCACAACAAGTAATATAATGAATCAAATTTAATATAATAGCAAATATCGAATGACACACAATGATAACATCGAGTGTTTTATTCATGTATAATACAAATTATGAAGTTAGTCAAATAATGAAGGAATTGATTAAATTATGACATTTTTTATGAAATATTTAAAACGCAAAATTTTATCATACATATAGGAACCATATATATATATATATACCTATAGGTACACATATGTCATATAGTAAAAAAATGAACATTCTATAAAATTTTCTAGTCTCTTACATCAAAATTGACAGAGTTATCGTCAAATATATTTCAAATATACCTATATCAAATTCGTCAAAATTTCAGTTTTCTTGAACTTCGCTCAAAATAGGTTTCCAAATGCAATGATTTATCAATGCATTCAAATTATAATTTGATAATCCAAAAATATGAATCACCACCATGGTTCTGGGGGGGGGGGATAAAATTACGGTGGCCCCGTAAATACACCACTGAAATTATATTAACATGAGCTTTCTGTTTTTTCTACAATCAATGGTTACAGTGTCCTATTTAGAATTTTGTCAAGGGGGGGATATTAATTTATTAAGTGGTCACGAACTCGAATATGATCCCCCACCCAACAACCAAAGTTACCATCAAATAATATATAAACCGATTAAGTTTTTTACATTTATCAGTCCCTACGTTCAATATAAATAATTTTACTGACATTTCAACTTTAAACACCTATAAAAAAAAAAATTGACTTTTGAGATTTTCCTCATGTTTTGGATATTCGTTAAGACATATATTAGTATGCTTTAATAAATTTTCAAAAAGTTTCCATATTTTTTAGCTTTTCTATTAATTTTTATTGTAAAAGTATTAAAAAATAATTAAAATTCGTATAGATTGGAAAATTTCCGTTTAAACTAAAAATATTAACTTTAAACAATTATAAAAAAATTGAGACTTGGGATTTTTTTAATATTTTGATATTATGTTAAGTAGTATGTTAGTGTACTTCAGTAAAATTTTCAGACCATAATACCTAAAATTGCGAATTTAACAAACATAAAAACGAGAATTTTACGAAATATTCAAAGTCCTATATTTTGTAGAAAAATTAACCAAACGGTTCCAAAATTTAACTACATATATATATTAGCTATGTGAACAACCAAAATTTTTTTTAAGTCTCTATCTTTAAAATTACTTGAGTTATCGTGAAATATAAAAATTGAATTCGTCGAAATTTGTTCGAGTTTTCGTGAAAAATGCCGTTTTTCGTCGTTTATTCTACCACTTAGGGTCAATTTTGAGAAATTCGAAAATTAATTTAAATAAAGTACCAACTACATCCACTTTTCGACCGGAAACATATGCTATTCGTGAAAATCGGAGTGTTATTTAGGGTAATAAAAGTGTTTTCAGACATAAAAAAAATTTAAAAAAAAAATAGCATTTAATATGATGGCTATAATTATTTACATATTTTACAGCCAATGGTGGGAGGATTGATCCCCTTGATCCCCCCCGTAAATACGCCACTGAATGGTTGTACCTATAATATGTTATAATACCATTTAAGGTGATATGCCTAATTATAAATTTCTGAACCCAGAAAATATAATATAATACAATTTTTATTTTGAACTGATACTATTACAACTTTAGAAATAGTTTTAAATTAGACAATAATGAATTTATTATGATTTAAGATTATTATTTTATTATTAATACAATCAGCTAGAAAACTTTTATAATATTTTATGGATATTATGATATATTGATTTATGAGTACATACAATACACATACAATGATATTTAAAGGACAAACGAAATATAATAATAGCATTAGTACTTGAAATGTCAAATAATATATTATTTATTAACACATATGATTATAGTGTTAGATCAATATCAGCCGATTGATTGTATATTGGACCATTTACATTTGTTACAACTTTATAATAGGGTGACCATACCCCGTCCCGTTTTTCAACGTTTTTGTCCCAACAAACTTCCGATGGGACTCATTATGTTCCGTTTTAATCCCGTTATTGGTTATCCTATTTTTGTTACGCACGAAAAAAAATATATATTAGTCTGTATAATACTTTATTTATTAATAATACGAGTATAATATTAAAAGCTTTACAAAACTGTTTTGAAACTAAAATTATAATTTAAAAAAATATTAGTAATGATTTTTATGATTATCTTTCAACACAACTAAAGTTATTACATTTAATTACTTTGTCAGTAAAGTACGACAAAAAATAATTTAGATAACATTGAAAATAAAATTAAAAGATAAACAAGAAGTTTATTTATATTATAATTTATACTCATATTAAATTAAATTTATTGTAACTGTTTAAAATATAATAGTAGGTATTAGAAATAATTTTTTTTTCAGTTTGTCCTGTTATTTTTCTTTTTACATAAATATGGTCACCCTACTTTATAAGTTATCTAAATGTATAATAAATAAATATTAAATTCTAAAACAATTTGTATATTTTTTTATTATTATTTATGAGTATGCTAAATCCCAGATAACTCCTTATGTATCAATAAAATGTAATTGTATATACTTAATATATTATCAATATTTTAAGAAAAAATGTGTAGCTTATAGGTATTTATTACTTTGAATAACTCTAAAAAAATCCTGCTAATTTAGAATATATTTATCAAGGTATTTATAATGTTCATAAAATGTTCATAAAAAATAATATATGTATTTTGCAAGTAACTCAATAGTAATATTGTAAATTTAAAAACTACTTATTTTCATGTCATGATGTGATGTGAAGCATTTTTGTATATGTATATTATAAGTTACATATTTCACTAAATTTATTAATTATTCCACCATTGGTTTAAAACTGTGATTTTAGAAAATATATCAAATTTATTTCAATTTCATAATCAATTAGGTAATTAATACCTTTATGATTTAATTAATTTATGTATTATTTTATGCAGGTATATTTTATAAGAAATGTTTAAAGTTATTCTTAATCAATTCTTATGTAAAAGTAATAATTTTTATCAATTAAATTGAATTTAATATTAATTGTTTTAGCATGGAAGGTGGAGAATTATTTCAACGCATACAAGAACACAACGAGGGAGCATTTACTGAAAGGGGTAAGTTTAATTCATTTATTTTATTAACAAAATAATAATATTTTATAATAAATTATAAAATTTACAACAATATAATTAATAATATAATAAATAAAATTAATCAAATAATTATGTTATAGAAGCAGCACACATAATGAAAGATATTTGTTCAGCTGTCAAGTTTCTTCACGATCTTAATATTGCTCACCGTGATTTAAAACCAGAAAACCTCTTGTATTCAAAACCTGGTAATATATTTAATTTGTTTAAAAATATACTGAAATTAAACATTATGATTTGCACACCTATTTTCCTGTGGCGGAAGTATCAGTTCGTCTTTTAGATTCTAAACAAAGCAAAGAATGTATTGGTTTTACAATGATGTGTCTTTTTTTTTTGTCTAAAGACACTTTTACTACCCGAAATAATGCTCCGATTATCACGAATAGCATATGTTTCCGATAGGAAAGTAGATGTAGTTGGTTCTTTATTTATGTCATTTTTTGGATTTCTCAAAATTGACCATAAGCGGTAGAAAAAACGACATTTTTCACGAAAACTGAAATTTCGGCGAATTAGATTTCAATATTTCATGATAACTCGAGCTATTATGAAGTTCTAAAATTTGATTGGGTGTTCATATAGGTACTATATATATATATATATGTGATAAAATTTTGGTACTGCTACAAAATATAGAACTGAATGTTTCGTAAAATTCTTGTTTTTTGTATATAATGTTTGATAAAATTGGCAATTTTCGACATAAAGGTCTGAAAATTTTACTAAAGTATATTTATTTATATATTACTTAACTTTAATTCAAAATATTAGTAAAATCCCTAGTCTCAATTTTTTTATAGCTGTTTAAAATTGATAATTTTAGTTTAAATAAAAATATGAAAAAAATGGCATTCACAAAAACTGGGAGATGTGTGGTGTAGTCGGCGTAAGATTCTTGAAAGCTACCTAGGTGTTATGCACCGTAGCCAAGCAAGTCGACAGCGGATGAGTGACCGCCTTTTTTTTGTTTTTTTTTTTTTTTTATGACTAGTCCTCATATCAAAGTATTAGAAAAATCCATAGAAACAATTTTTTTTTTTATAGCTGTTTAAAATTGATATTTTTAGTTTTTTGTTTTTATGTCTGAAGACACTTTACTACCCGAAATAATGCTCCGATTTTCACGAATAGCATATGTTTCCAGTTGGATAGTGGATGTTCTTTGTACTTAATTTTGGTCCTAAGTATAGGCAGGAGTGAGTATCAGATGGTCTTTTTTTTTTTTTTAATTTGATTATGTAATAATTATTATTATGAAAATACTTCAAAAGTTTATGTTAATTATAAACTTTTTGTTAATATTTTTTCAATATATTTGATTCAAAATAATTGCTTATTTAATAAAAATTCAAAGACAGCATTTTAGATTCTAAGTGAAAAATGTATTTTTTTACAATGATCTCCATCTTCTTTTTTAGCTGTAGTCATAGGGACTTTATCAAAAATAAAACTCAAATTTTCACAATAGCATATGATTCAGATAAGAAAATGGACGTATTATGGTATTTTATTTCGGTCATTTTTCAAAATTGAGATTCTAAGTTTGGAAAAACTACCAAAAATAACGCAAATTCAGTAATATTAAAATTTTGACGAATTCGATATCAATAATTTAACATTATTCTAAGGCAATACTTAGAGATTTCAAAATTTTATTGAGTGTTTACATAAGTAATTTATATACATCATAAAAATTTTAATGAACATTTCTTAAAATTGTCATTTTTATCTCTATAATGTTTGATAAAATTGGTTAGGGTTATTGTGTTTTAGGGGTTGGAAATTTTATAGGAGTTCAACTACATATTGATTAATTTAGTTCCAAAATGTTTTAAAAATTCCATATCTTGATATTTTTTATAGATGTTAAAAGTTGAAATTTTACTATAAATAGTAGATGATAATCTATATTTGTATGGATTCTTATTATTTCTTAATATTTTTTTAATAATGTTTAATAAAATTAACATATTTAGGTCTTACAGTTTGAAAATTTAATTGAATCATAACCATATATTGATTAACTTAATTCCAAAATATTCGATAAATTATGATATTTATATAACTTCTTATTTATCACTCAATTATTTATTAAAATTAGTAATTTTGGGTTTTAAAAGTTTGACATTTTTATTGAACCTTAACTATATATTGCTAACATTGTTCCAAAATATATTAGTTTTTTTTTTTTTTAGCTTTTTAAATTGAAAAAAAATAGCTGATACTGGTGTGTATAGTATTCTTTGTATAGAAGATATAGTGTTATATTTTGATTAAAATTTGAAAAACAATTTTGAATGACATATAGTTGGATATAAACATTTAGAGAACTCAGTTTAGGATTTTATGGACACTTGTAGATGGGCATCAATAATAAATTAAATATTTTATAATAACTTAAGAAATATTGAATTAATATTGTGACTTTAATATTTATATAATTTTCCATATGTATGTGATAAAATTTTGGACATTTTACAATTCTAAATTAAAATGAATAAGTATTTAATGAAATGTATACATTTTAATTGATAATTTAAAATCAATACTTTTATTATCTGACTGAACTTTATTCATGATTTATTATTGCATTCAAATTTAAATTTTTTACAATATCCTTTTCACACCAGTTCCACATCAGAATCAACTCTTTTTTTGTAGTATGTTTTAATAAAGATCAGTTAATTTATGTAGTTATGTATTTCATAATATATAATATAACGACAAATTAACATTTTTGTGTATTATTAATATATATTATGTTAAACATTTATATTGCTTTTTCTTACAGGTTCAAATGGAATATTAAAATTAACTGATTTTGGTTTTGCAAAAGAAGTATCTCAAAAAGCTCCATTAAAAACACCATGTTATACACCTTATTATGTTGGTTAGTTTATAAAAAAAAAAAAAAACATAATTTTAATTTTCTATACATAAGTACATAAGTATTATGTTTGTGTTTGTTTCAGCACCTGAAGTCTTAGGACCAGAAAAGTATGATAAGAGTTGTGATATATGGTCATTAGGTGTTATTATGTATATATTGTAAGTATAAATTTTAAAAATTTTTATGAAATAAAAATTAATATTTCATTATAATTCCAATAATATTAATTTAATGTCGAACAAATAATTTTATAATGGAAGTATTATTCATACACATGAGGAAACCTGTTTTTATATTCATCTTATTTATTTTAGAAATGTCAGAAGTTTATCATGATTACATAAAATACACAAGTGATTGGATAATATGATAATTTCATTATTTCTTAAAATATAAAGGAAGAGCTAAAAAACAAATAATTTTTGTTTGGAATTAATATTAATTATTAATTTGGTTATTTTTAAATAACCAATTAGTCATAAAAAAGAAGAAACTAACCAATTGATGAATAATCTATTAATCAATCTTTGTAGATATATGGACATAATATTATTAATTATTTTTTTGTTTATCATTTAAAGATTAACTTATATATTATATCAAACATAATACATAATAAGATAGCCTTTATACTTTTTGGAATTTTAAATGGGTATAATTTTATAAAAGGTAATGGGTAATGGTTCTCTTTAAAGAGTAATAAATTAATACAAATTTTACAGAGTTATACAGTTATTTAATAAAACTATTAGATTGAAATGCACAAATATTAAAATAATTAACAATTAATAATAATTAAGTTAAGGCAATACTATTTATTAAATTTTACTTCTTTTTATTATATTTTAGGTTATGTGGATTTCCTCCATTTTTCAGTAGTCATGGTCAAGCTATATCACCTGGTATGAAAAATCGCATTAAAACCGGACAATTCAATTTTCCTAGCCCTGAATGGAATAATGTGTCCAACGATGCTAAAACCCTTATTTCTAGTATGTTGTCTGTTGATCCATCAGTGCGTCTCACAATTACAGAAGTAGTGAAACACAAGTGGATCGCGGTAATTAATTTTTTTTTCTTCAGAATTTAAAATATATTTATTTTATTAATTGTTGTTTTAAAATTACAATAATTAAGAGCTACACTGAAGTGCCTCAGACACCGCTGTATACTGGAAAAATGTTAAAAGAGTCAGAAGATGTATGGCCTGAAGTCCAAGAAGAAATGACCCGGTCTCTGGCCACCATGCGAGTAGATTACGATCAAGTTAATATTAAATCATTAAATACATCAAACAATCCATTGTTAAATAAACGACGAAAAAAAGGTTCAAGCACATGAACTAATTAATATTAATTTACCTATAATATAAATTAATATTAAGATGGCACAATCACTTAACAACCCTTAATATGAACCATGACTTAATAATATTCATTGTTTTTTTTTTTTTTTTTAATTAATATTTGTTTTTATTTTCTTGTAGTTTATTATCAAAATTTATTTTTTGTTTTTATTGTTTTCCAATTTATCATATTTTAAACACTAATTAGTAATAATATTTAATTTATATACGTAATGATGGATATTTACTCAAAATTTGAAGCCATTAGTATTAAATGAAATCAAATGCATGTTATAATTTGAATCGGTTAATAAAATCATCTTTAAATTTTACAATATAATAGTAGTTATTTAAATAAAGACACATTTGTAATAACTAATAATAATTATTAGTTCTTTAGTATTTGGCGTTTTTGTACTTTTATTTAAAATTATTTACTTTTGTATTTTGTGATATGTAGTAAAAATTTTAACTAAAACAGTAGAGACGGAAGGTCTAACAATATATTTATTTTACTAATAATTTATGATTATTTAATTGTATATAATTAATATTTTAATGGATCAGAATAAATTGGTCATTTTTTTTTCATTCTAAAATATAAATATAATAATTGATTATAAAATAATGTAACCATATTATTTGGTTTAAAAGTATAAAAATTTAATTTTTTTAGTAATCGAGACTATAATCCTAGTATACTATTTTTTTTATATTATTTTCATTTTGAAAACAATATTATATTTTAATTTTAAGTTCATATAACACTTATGAATATTATTTTAATATTCAAGTATTTAATACAAGTTATACCTATTTATTACAATTTAATATAATGTGCAGTAAACATGTTACCTACAATTATTTCATAAAGTTGCTACATTAATGCAAATACACTAAACAATAATAATAATGTTAATTTTAATAAATTTATAAATTGGTTGTGATTAATACAACTATTATTATTATTTTTTTTTTTTAATTTAATTTTTAAATTACAGTATGTTTATAACAAAGACTTATAAGTAATAAATGATTAATGTATTATAATTATAGTTATTTCATAAAATTGAATTTAAAAAAAATATTAATTTTTCAAATACCAGCGCATTGAACACTTCCGTATATTTTATTGTTTTATATATATTGAGTTATGACTATTATTCTCACCATTTAACATTGTAATACATGAGTTTTGTAACTCAAAATAATCTTATTTATGTATAATTTATTATTTAAGTTGTTTAACAATAATTATTAAATGTAAACAAAACACCATAATATAGTTATAAAAAAGTTATGTAAATTATATATGTACGTAACTGTTATGATCGTTGTTAGTTATAGTTTTCTAACTCTCCCTCTAGTGTTATGTATTGTATACGAGTAAAGAATATAATTTTTGTACAACTCTTCGAAAAATTGTTAATGCCACAACTTGACTAAATTTAAAAGATATTGTACATGATTAAATAGATAACTGATTGAATGTCAAACATACGTTTCTATTATTATTTATCTATTAAATTGTTTCATTAACATGTTGGCGACGACGGGAGTCACCGGTGACACCCATGTAATACTTAACTTAATTGAACTTCCCTAGTTGAAAATGTAATTATATTATGAGTTAAGGACAAAAACATGGTCACTACTATATTCTTGAGCTTGTGTTACTCTGGTCTGTGATTCTAATGAGTCAAAGTTGAGTTATTCACTATTTTAGAAAAATTATTAATCTGTGCATTTTAGACCATACCTAAACAAATGTTAAACTATAAAATTAATGTTTAACTGTAATAACTAATTTTGACAGTCATAATTAACCTTTGAAAACTTAAATAACTTTACATCAACACAATATTAATAAATATAATTAGGAACAAATATTGAAAACACTGTAATGTAGTTTTTAATAAAAAAAGAAATGCAATCCCTGCAATACAAAATAAAAATAACATATTATAAATATAATTAGGAACTAAACTTTCTTCTTCGTTGAGCCAATTCAGCACCTTTGTGATATCCATTTTGTACAAAATCAATGGAAAGTTGTTAATATAATACTTTTGTAATACTGTCATTATTTTATGTTTAATATCTCAAGTTTATGGTAGGAAATTGATATTGTTTATCACAATTTTGTTTTATACCATTTAAATCTATGAATACACGGGTGTCACCCACCCGTCCAGAAAAAAGGATTTTTCCATTCCATTATTTATAGACGAGGGTATCACCGGTGCCACCCAAAAATATTACTACAGAAAAGTAATCGCCGCAATCAGACGAATCGACCGATACCAAAATTGTCCACAAGATATGACTACAAGTGGAGTTATTACTGTTTTAATTTTATGAAGGCTATAGACAGAACACTAAAAACTATCTTCGTCGCTAACGTGTAAAACAATTATAATTATTTTTATGTGTTCAAATGCAACAAGAAATTATTGTTGTTCCACAATTGAAAAATCTATCTTAAGATATACAATTTTTTTTATAAAAATATAACTCAATTTATGAAAATAATTTTATTATATTTAAATTTTCATTCTAAATTTCTAGCCAAGGGCACGATATGATTATATTTTAATGTATAACACACTAATAGAAATTCCACAACTTATATCATTAATAGGAAAGTAAATTTTTCAACTATAATAATTACATTAAAGAAAAAACACATTTTGATTGCAATATTTTATATAATTTTGACTTAAAAATTGGTTAAAATCAACACAAAAATTACAAAAACAATTACAAAAATACATATAATACAATTAAAATTGAACGATAAAAATTAATTTATTAACATAAGTAGGTAAGGTAGTTAGCTAAGGTATAGCTAAATAAAATATATTATAGAAGGTAGATAAATAATTACTAATAAAGAAAACTATTTATAAATAAATACACATTATTACTAGTTATTTAAAATTAACAAAAAATAAATGTAATGTAATTAGTTAATGATATGTTAAATTCTAGTTTTTAAATTGTTTTTTATAAGAAACTCTCCATAAACGTATTTGGGTTAATTGGAGTTTTAATCGTAAATAATTATTACTGAAATAATTTAATTTTTTAAAAATATGTTATTTATTTATTTATTAAACGGGCGATGCTCAGTTACATGTATAAACATTCGGCTGAAATTTATAATAGGTATTATTTTGTTATTACAGGCATAGTATAGTTAAACTAAAATATAAATAATTGAAAATATGAGTATATAATATAAAGTTATGAATAGTAGAATAATCATTAAGTAGATAGGTTTAAGTATAATAAATGTGACGATCTAAATGTTTTACAAAAATAAATCACAAAAAGAATATATAAACAAACAAATATAAATATATAAATTTAACAAACTTAAATAACTAATTAAATATAAGACATGTATTATTTATCTAGCCAAAATACTACTTAGGTAAAAATTAAAATCATCAATTGCGACACATGAAAAAAGATCAACATTTAAACAATTTACAAGTTTCATTAATCTATTTATAGGGGAATTTTAACCATAATTCGAATGCTGAAGTAGCACATAAAAAGTATTGGACCGTCTGGTTCTACGGTTTGGAACATTAAAGTTCAATAATGAAAGCAATTCTCAGCAATTAATATCCCCATTAGTTAATTTAAAAATAAAGCATAAATCCAATCTTTTCCTTCTATTATCAAGCGTTTCTAATTTAAATATGTTAATATTGGCTGATATGACAAGTGAGGGACTCGCTCAAAACCACATCTGAATTGAATAATTCGCAGAAAACAATTGTGAATTGAATCAATAGCATTTATAACACCAATTGATTGAGGGGACCAAACTGTTGATCCATAATCCAATAATGATCTGACAAAAGAACAATAGAGTGATTTTAACGCTAAAGGATTATTAAAGTCTTTACAGCTACGATTTATGAAACCTAACATAGAAGATGCTTTGTTTTGAATATAAATATAATGATCATTGAATGAGAGAGAAGAGTCAAAATAAATTCCCAAATCCTTGTACAGAAAAACTCGATCCAGTTTGGTGTTATTTATATAATAATTATTTGGAATTGGGTTACGAATTTTAGAAAAAGTCATAATTCTACATTTCTTAACATTTAAAAATAAATTATTTAAACTACACCAATTACTAAGATAATTTAGATCATCTTGAAGCAGCAATTTATCTTGTGGTGATGAAATAATACGATAAATTTTCATATCGTCTGCATAAAGTAACATATTAGAATTTATAAAATTAATATCATTAATTATTATTACATTACTCTAGTGTCCAGTCATTAATGTTTTCAATTCAAAATTAAATTTTATAATTCAATCAGTATAATTTAAACAACCCATTTTTAAATTGTGTGAATTAAAAAGATTAACAATTATAATATTTTAATGGATTTAATTTAAATTTCTATTTTTTAATTAAGAAATGATTTTTTTATTTGTAAAATAGTAATTGTGTTAAAATATTTTGAATCAAACATATTTATGTACAGATACACAATTAATCGTAATTAATATTATCAGGACCACGATAAACTTGTTATATTATATAGCATTATGAAAGGTTTCTATTGTGTGTCACTATCAAACAGTATGTCGTGGGAAAACACTAAATAGACCTACACATTAAATCAATCATACTCGCATGAAATGTAATCTAAGAATTATAAACTATTTATTAAAAAATGTTAATCATGTGTAACAAGAGATAAGTTATTTTATATATATATATATATATAATTTGTTTTATTTTTATCAGTAGATTACATTCACAACTAGCAATCTGGAGGAAGTTAATAACTAATACACCTTATCTTAATAGTCAGCATTATAATAATTAATATACATTTTTTCCTATGCATACCGTTCACACACGGCGCAATTATATTAAACAATGTTGAAACATTTTTACATTATGAAATTTTACATAGAAAAAAAATATGTGAAATATATTGTATCAAGGTTAATAACAATAAATTGGTAGCAACTTAAAAACATAAAACCCATAAGAAGTGTTGTGCGTTCGATTACATTCCGACGTAAAACAATGATTATCAAATAAGATCTTTATAACCTCGCCTAGTAAAATTCACAGGCGAGTTTATCAAGATCTCACTTAATAAATCAAATGCGAAACGATGTGTACCGTGTAATGCAGGACTGAGATCCGTGATCGCCGCCACATCGCCATGACATCTAAACGACATGAAACATAAAAAAAAATTCACATTTCAAAGGTTAATCGTGTCCTTACTGTACACGATATTAAATGTTATTTTACGTAGATGATTTCCACTGACGGACGACGATCGCACAGACAATACCACAAACTAAGAATACGTTATACACGTTTCCTTATTTTTTTTACTGTCTACGTCGCGACGTCGTTGCACGCTACCAAGCTAAGCGTTGCCGTCCCATTTGGTCATGAAACAAACAAACAAACAAACAAACAAACAAACAATCAATCAAACTCTATCATGGTAAAAACTATAAAATATAATAACAGTAAAAAAAAAAAACAAAACAAAAAAAAAGTGCGCCGAGTACGCGTCATGATCGGAGACAAACAAAAACATGGCCGTGCTAAACATCGTGTGTTGTTGTGTGCGTGACATTGAAACTTACCTCGTTCGAATCAGCTGTCGTCGCGACCGCCGCACGCAACGGGTATAACATGCAACGTTCGTTACTGCGTCGGTGCGTGTTAAAACGAAAGTCGGTTACGTTGTAAGACCGTACAAAAGAAAGACTAGACGAAAAATCGAGGTGGCCGATCGTCCATGACGAGACGAACGCGGTTACGCCGGCCGACGAGAGCATCGTGAACAGAAAACGTGGTCGGTGTGTGCGGTCAGCGACAGCCATCGCCCTCGGTAGCGCACGGGTAATGCGCGTGCGCGCGATAGCGTTGCACACGGACGACGTGCCGAACTGTCGACGCGGCGAGCGCGCACGCACGCGGCAGCGAAGAGTAAACCTCAAAGAAAAAAAAAAAAAAAAAAACTTGAACAAATAAATGTACCGGCTCGGCGGCGGCGTTGTACCGGAAATATCTGAAATTCGTAAACGGATGGGGACGGGATCAGAAAATAAACCGCACGATAATGATCACGAATTCACGACAATAATTACGATTAATAATCGTAAAACGAAAGGCAAGAAAAAAAATATAAAATATACAACTTTATACATACACAAAATAAAATAATCATATTACCTGCACCCGCGATGCGATGGATTCTGTGCTCAGCCGGAGATATCGTAGAATGTAAGAAAAACGTTGCAACTGTTCAGCTCGGGCGGCGGTCGTCATGCGAACGGGACGTTCGAAATAATAAAAATAAAAATGGACGACGAGAGCCTGGGAAAGACATTGCACGGCCGTCGAACACACACGACCGACCGCGCCAGAGGATATGGCTGAAAAGAAAGACGATAGCACAGCGAGTCCGCGATCCCGTACGGCGGCATGCACCGTCGGCGACCGCCGCGCTGCGCACTCGTACGCCAGCCGCACGGAATAACATAACCCCCCTCACCCCTCCCACCGGCTAGCGCTAACGCACGCCCAGGCGCGACGGTCGGAATTCCGATGCGGTTGCCGCGATCGTCCCTGCACTGTGACGTCATCGGCCGTTGGTATGCCGTTCGAATGAATGTACAATAATAATAATTGTCGACGTCGAGTTTTTATATAGTAATAATATTATTATAATCGTAATGCAATATAACGTTGCCCACGATATTTAACAACGATATTTTATTTTAATAATAATAATAATAATAATAATGTAATATTATAATATTATCGTCGACAGTTGTTGTTGTTGTTTTTCGTAGCACGACGATGACGACTGTCCATTGCAACGTTATGTGCCGCGGCGGCGGATGTCGCCGTACGGCGGTACAATAACAACATTGCCGTCGACTGCCGAGCGTTTCGTATCAGGAATTCGCTCGCGCCTTATCTTTCGTAATAGTTTTTGGTTTTTTTTTTCTACAGTTCATTCTGTATCTCTTCTCGCCGAGCTATTTCTATTCTATTTTTTTTTTTTTTTTTTTTTTTTTTTCTTTCTGTGTTCCTTCCCCCCGTTTTTTTTTTTTTTTTTTTTTTTTTTTTTTTTTTTTTTTTCATTTCCGGTAGGCGCGGCGCAACTACTTTTTACGATTTTAGATTTTCTACGCACGTATCGCAACGTTCATAGTTCATACACAATAACAGACTGTTTTAATATAACATTAAAATAATAATAATGTTATTTCGAATAATATTCGTCGAAAAATAATATACGTCTGGTTCGGAAACTATAAAATATTATTAGATAACAATGTACGATTACATAATAATATTTGGATCTGACATCATTAATTTTTAGAGACTAGTAATCCGTACATAATATTTTTTTTTATTTTTTTTTTTTTTCATATTGTACGAGTACAAACGTATAATCGAAAATTCGATGTTTGGGAAGCCGAAGACAAAACACTCTAGTTCCGAGTAAAACGAATCAACCGTGAAATAATAACACAAAACATTGTTGATGAACAATAACGATTTCGATGATTATTATACAAATCTATATTTTAAAGTTAAACGATTTCGTGGCCAAACGTAGTAATCGAAAATTCGGAAATAAAATGAAGAATATGTGCATAATACAAATGGGATATAAAATATAAACATAATACGTAATAAGTAATACTAAAATTGAAAATATAGTTCAGGGGTGACCAAACAGTTATGGCCATGTTAGAATTTTTTCAACGATTATTTTATTACTTTATAAAATTCCTGCGTCAAATGAAATGTCAAAAGTCAAAACTATGATGCCTACTCGATTATAATAATTATTAATTAATAATTAATAATAATTTATTATATAATAACAATTTTTAAATAATATTGTTTTTCCAAATAAAAAACAACGACTTATTAAATTTATTTATTTGTTATTATTATAATTATTTTCTGACATCCGCCCGACGCCCGTATTCCGTATATTATTATTTAATCAGTTTTAGAATAATATTATAACTCTTGTTATAATTGTATAACTCTTGCGTCTCTCTGTTGTGTGGAAGATGTTGACGTCGTGTTTGTTGGTTATTTTTAATTTTTTTTTTATTCCTACCGCCGAGTGCAGCAGCCTCTCGCCAAACAACTCGTTTTAAAAATAACCTCGTTACCCGCACAGAACTATAAGATTTTTACATTATGGCTGATAATATTAAAATAACACGGCGGCGAACAAAAAAACAAAATTTTAAATTATAGACATATGATATATAATATTATTTCCATTTAAAAATAATTATTCCAGACCCCCAGAGAATATTATTATGCTTAGTAAACACATATTAAATACTTTTCATTATTAAATATTTCATATAGATTTCTTTCTTCATGAACGATTTCTATAAGATATAATAATGATAATAATAATTTTAATAATAATTATACCTAATAAAATAATAATAATAATTTTAATAATAATAATAAAGCAAGGGAATGGACAGAAGCGGATTCCCCATTCACTAAAAAAAATTGAATTTAATATGGTTTGACGTCAAAATCGCGAATGTAAATTGAGCGAATTACAATATCAGCGAAAACAAAATGAGCAAATATTAAATCGTAATCATAATATAGGTAGGTATACCGAAGAAATATCGAATAAAATTTACGTGATACATAGTTTATATAATATAAATAAATAAATTATAAAAATTATTAATATTATTTATTTATAATTATAATAATGTGTAGGTAGGTACATTTGAATTTTTTTTAAAATACAATAATTATTACTACATTTTAGCTCATTTTATTTTCGATTATATTATAATTCGCTCATTTTACATTCTCGATTTTGACGGTTTACCATTTAATATTATATGGATTCAGAATATCTAATATAATGCATTCTAATATAAATATTATTATAGTTTTTAATCATCTATGACCTATGTGTAATGGCTGTGTTTCTAAACAAAAAAAATTTATTATATTTCGCGCCCCCCCCTGTTATCTAGAGCTGGATCCGTCCCTAGGAAGGGATACTCCTGCCGCAGGGATAAAGGTGTGTAAATCATAGTGTTTAATTTCAATTAGAATTTGAATGCAATGATAAAAACGCCAAGCATTATTTTGGGTGTCTTCATACTTAAAAAAACAAAAACATCGATTTTCGATGTTTCGTACATATTTTATAACCATCAATGACACACTATCGATTTCTTACAGCTAAAAACTTGAACATTGATATTAGACGGAAAAAAAATGAAAACTACAAAACAAAAAATAGTGCCTAAATAGTAAATCCCAAAAATAAAAAAACGAGAATTGAGAAACGAAATATTCAAAGTCCTATATTTTGTAGAAAAATTAACGTAGCGGTTCAAAATTTTATCATATATATTATATAGTATCTATTTGAATTTATAACCCAATACAATTTTCATGTCTCTAACTCAGGGGCGTCATTTTAGATTTTGAAAGGGTTGGGCAACTGATTAAATTTGCCAACTTCATAATATATAAAAAATCATGGTTACTTAAATATTTAAGGACGATAGACCACACGAATAAATATTTTTTCGGAACAAAACAAGGAGCTAAGGGTTTACCAAAATGTTGATAAACCGTAAATGTATCGTAAAGATAATATTATCATTACTTATAATTTATAAATATTTATAAATTATAATGAATGATATTATTTAATATCTGAGTACAAAATAGTAAATAAAAATTTAGTATTTACCAATTTTAGAATTTGATCATCGAACCTAACCGACTATTTAAAATTTCTTAGAGTGGGCCCCCTAAATGACGCCCCCGCAATAACTTCAAAATTTCCCGAATGATCGTGAAATATTGATATCTAATTAATCAAAATTTCAGTTTTCATGAAAAATGCCGTTTTTTCGTCATTTTTTATAACGCATAGGGTCAATTTTGAGAAATTCGAAAAATTACCTAAATAAAGTATTAACAACATCCATTTTCCAATCGGAAACATATGCTATTCGTGAAAATCAGAGCGTTATTTCGAGTAGTAAAAACAAAAAAAAAAAAAGATACATATCATTGTAAAACCAATACATTCTTCGCTTGGTTCAGAATCTAAAATTATACTTAATCGACTATGAATAATATATAAAAGAAAATATTTATAATTTATTAATCCATTATGCAATTTTATGTAAATGTTACAAAATGTACAATATGTATAGGTAGGTATATAGGTGTACTGAACAATATTCAACAATTTATATGTATATTCAATACATTTTTTAAATAATTTATGATTATATTTTCTCAAATTTTTTGTGATTGAATATTTAGATATAATTTATTTAAAGACATTGATTAAATAATTAATTTTGAAATATTACCATATTTAGCTATTTGTCTAACAAAACAGTATGGCAATGAATGATTTTATTAAACCATTTCGAATATTACCTATCTATCTATGTTTAAAATAATGAAAGAATAGGTATATCCTATTACCTACATAACAAATAATAATACAACGGATATATTTATATTTTAAGAAAAATATCAAATATAACATTATTATTTCAATTTTATATTCTTTAAGTATTTTAATTATTATTGTTAATTTAAATAATTATTATGTTATGAGTCTAAGGTTAGGGACTTCTAGGAGTTTTCATGTTTTTTAATAATTATTTAAAACATAGTTAAGTAATGTAGAAATTTATTTCTTAGCAATACGAATTTATACTTAAAAAGTTTTGTTGTATATTTTGCATATTTGACCATTTTTAATTTATAAATGCATATTTTGCCATTTTTTATATAAGTTTAATGTTTAAATAACTGTTTATTAAAATTAACAAAATAAAAAAATAATATATAAATTAATAATGTATTTAAAATACATTTCTTGGGCCTGAGATATTGTTTTGATGATTTTATTATTTATATAAACTAAATTGAAAAAATTTATATTTATGTTTTCTTCGACGATCATTATCATTGTTACTTCTCGGTAAACATGTACCGATAATGATACCAAAATAACATTCTTTGGCCTGCATACTTCCATAGTAAATATTTTTGTTTTCAATAAGTTTACAGTTGGTGTTTTTCGTTTATATGAGTACATACTGTTTTTCCTAATTGTATGGTTTAAACTTTATAAGTACTATAAAGCCATAAATCTAATAATTAAAATGCCTAGATCAAATATTGTTTTTATTTAATATTATGATTCTTTTTTAATGCATATTTTAATAATACATATAGAGAATTTTTTGGGCATAATGCATGAATTATTTAGTATTTTTTAGGGCATTAAGTCCCTAGCCCTATTTATGACAATATTGTAACATAAAAAATGTAAACAACTTTTACTTTATAACCTATGAAAAAATATTTTACCTAGATAGTTAAATTTGAATCAATATGTTAAAAATAAAACCAAATTCTAATTTTGAAAATTGTATTCTATTTCTATTATCAATGTGAATACAGATTTATAAATTGAATCTTATTAATATTGAAGTCTAAAGTATGTATTATTACAGAAACTTATATTATCTCAGGGAAAAATACAAGGAGACAAATTACTTGTCTACTTTTACTTTTAAAGATATGCAAACAAATATTTTACAATTTTACCTATGAATGTAAATTACGTTTAATATCATTCACTAATAATACATTAATATGTAGAGAATTAATCTAAATATGTACATTAATAGCAATAATTATTAATAGGTACATTTCTATGATAGTTTATATGAATATATAAACAATTTATACATATGTGTGTGTGTATTTTTAGCCTGATTTTTAACATTTATAAATATTTAATCATGGTTGATCCTGATTACATTATTATTCTTAGTATAAGTATAATATTTATTTTCAAATACTAAAAAAAAAAAAGTAATAATTAAAAAACATTTAAATTCATATTCAAATTACTTATATCTAAAAAACAATTTATTAGTCATATTATATATTATGAATAAGGTTCAGATTTGAGGCAATATAATCAATAAAAAAAGCATTTAAAATGTAAAAATAGGCAATAAAAGGCAAAAAAGGAAAAAAAAGGGATTTAATTTATATAAAAAGCAATTCAAAAATATACTAACTAGTTGGTATTAAAAAAAAATTCACTACCATGTACTTAGATAATTGTATATCATTAGAGTATTCATCAATGTCAATAAATTTTGCGAAGGATAAAACCCATTTTTACCGAAAATATGTAATCTGTATATAAAATTATTAAATTAACTGAAAATTAAATACAAAAATGACATTTATAAAACAAAAAGGCATATATAAGTAAAAAAGGCAAAAAAGGGGGAAAAATACATCCTTCTTAAAAATAAAATGAAACATATTTTGTATAAAAATTATTTTTCTATTATGATTTTAAAATAAAGGCTTTTGCTTTCAAATCTGAACGCTAAATATAAAATATAATAATATTGTATCAATAGGTTATTTAATTGAAAACATTTTTTATCTATAAGTATATAATATGAAATTTTTTAAAAATCTAATTAAATGTGATTGATTAATAGGCAATTGATACGTATTAACATTGCCATTTAAAAATTGCAAGTTCATTAAAAAATACAATATATATTATTTATAATAAAATTGTTTTTATTTTAATAACTAAATAGTTTGATATAATTATATACAATAAATTAAAATATTAAATAAGTAAACATATACTATAAAGTTTAACTTTAAACTTATCGTAGGACTATTATGTAACATTGTATTATACATTTTAATTTTCTAATAAAATTAATTTTTCATTTTATGAGATTATGGAACTTACAATAATAATAATATTGTAAGAAACAGAAGGCTACATTAAATTGTATTTATGTAATAATATTTATTGATATAACAATTAACTGAAATAAAAAGAAAAAAAATAGTCCAATAAATAAGGTTTTCATTATTTTTATTTTATATAGTTTAATAATATAACGCTATACATATACATTTTTGTTACTACAACTCAATTTTCAATCCCAAAGGTAAACTTTTCCGGGAAGAGGTAATTTTGATGGACTGGTACTTCCGATTTCTGGAGTTCTATAACAATTCATGAACAAATTAAAATATCTTTTATTTAATTTTGTAACTAAGTAGTTATTTTAGATTAGTATTTTATTAATAAAATATGATTGATTTAAATTTATTATAATTATGTAGTTATAAATGTAAAAATTAATAATTTCAAAGAAACTAAAACAAATCAACTTTTAAATATCTAAAATCTTCAACACAATATTATATGATTTTTTTTTTTTATTTTAGTATATATTTATTTTTATTTTATCCTGCTGTTAAACCTCTCTGAAACATTTTGATAAATATAATATTATAAAAACTTAAACACTGACTTTCTTAACTTATAACTATATTCACTTAACATTATTTTCCTTGGCTTGATAGACATGCTTAAATGTAATATTTTCAAAATTGAACTATAAAATTGTTAAATTGTTTAATTATTAGTACTTTCTTTCTTATTAAAACTATATTTAACATTTGCAAACATTAACTTTTCTTTAAAATTTAACCCAATATCAAAGGAAATAATTATATCAAAACTATCGCACTCTTTTTCTGTTACTACAACCACTGTTATTCTACACAAGTTTTTAACTCATCCATAAATTGTTTTTAAAATATTCACAATTCACATTCATATTAAGTAATTTTTTTTTTTTATTCTTTTATCTATTACTTTTAGATTCTGAGCAAAGCGAATAATGTATTGGTTTTACAATGATGTGTCTTTTTCGTTTTTGTTTTTAAGTATGAAGACACTTTTACTATTCGAAATAATGCTTGGCGTTTTTATCATTGCATTCAAATTCTAAATAAAAATTAACACTTTGATTTGCACACCTATATCTCTGCGGCAGGAGTATCAGCTTGTTTTTTTTAATATTCACTTAAATATCTCACTGGAAAGTTGTCATAAAATTGTATGATTAAATAAAATTGAAAAATTATAAAATTTTATAATATTTATATTTAAAATATGAATAAAATTGATGCTTTCCCTGGATCAATTAATAACATACAAAAATAGACTTCTTCTTATTTTTTGTGTACTTTACTACTATTCATTGTTGATATTTTAGACATATATTGAAATTCATTTCTTGAAAATAAAAAAATTATTTTGTACTGTATTCAAAAATCATATATTCAATTTTAAGAATCAATAATATATTTTATTATATTTTATATCATGATCTATTTAAAGGTTATTTGAATTTACCTCCTCACCATGAAAGTGTGAAGCATATCATAATTATACAGATTATTTAAAATAATAATTTTATGTATTTATGATGTTATTTATTAAATATGACCATTAATATTTTTATAATTAATTGAATATAAAATAAATATTTACTTTGCTGCATTAATCATATTTGTACTATTTTCGACAATAATCACTGGATGTTGAACTTCTCTCCGAGCATCACGTGCATAGTAATAATTATTATTTACTTTATGATGAGGACCTCCTGGAACATCTGGTGGTGGTTGTGTAGCTGAAGATACTTCATATGTCATTCTAACATTTGGTTTGAAGTCCCGCTGTAAAAATAGAAATACACATAAATCATACATTATAATATAATACATTTATATTTTTATACACAATATACTAACTAAAATAATAAATTATATTTAAAGTGTAATATATTATTCAATGAAACTAATTTATAAAATATTTGTTTTAAAGAACTTATTAAAATGTTAAAAATCCATATTTTATTATTGAAACGTTACAATAGTTTTACTAAATTATAATATTTAATTTACATTTGTGCAGGTCATACAATATTTTTATCAAAAAATTATTTTATATTAAATTCTGTATTTTAAAATTAATAATAATTACAAACAATTACAAAATCATTGTAAATGTACCTACTAATTGTATTTTTTTTTTTTTTTTTTTTTTTTTTCAATTATTTTTTTTTTTTAATAGTGATTTATTAAACATAGAAGATAAAACACTAATTTTCATGAAAAGTATTAACTTTTATTTTTAAAATATATAATAATAATATAATTAAAAAATTGCCTAAATAAATAAAATAAAATGCCAATAAAATATATATATATATTTTATCTTATTAGACTAATTTGGAAGAAGTAATGCTAACGCAGTCCCCTGTGGATCGTCGATTTAAACCTGGAAAAAAAAGACTAATTATATAAGTATATCTCTTTCTAGTGTACCCTAATTGAGTACAAACTTTTGATTTTTAAATGGTACCACCATTCTTTTGTTACTTAATTAAAATTACGTTATCTATATGTTAAAAAATTGCTCTAGTGTATCTACCTAATATTCATTAATGAAAAATGTATGGAATTATATTTGTTACATATTATTATCTTATGAAAGCGGTTCCCAATCTCGGGTCGCGACCCAAATTAGTGTCGTGTAGATTTCTATTGTGGGTCACGAAAACATTACTTACATTTTATATTTGACAATTTATATAATCATTTATTGATCATTTTTATTTGTATTTTTCTTAATTATTATATTTAGATATTTGAGGATAGATAAATATACATATTTATCAATTTGATATTAATAATAAATAAATGAAAGTGATGTTTGCAGGTAAGATTTATTTTATTGTGGGGGGGGGGAGGGTCGCCAAAAGTTAAATTTAAAATTTTTGGGTCACGCTCATAAGAGGTCGGGAACCGCTGTCTTAAGATAATACTATGATACAAGACAGGTGAATGATAATAAATTAAAATATTTATAAAAATGTATTCCTTAAGTTTATGATATAACAAGATACATTTTTTTCTTCCCAATAATACAAAACCAATTGTGGTCATTTGTGAATACACATTTAACTACCTACCATATTTTTACATTTGTAACAAATAACGAAATAATTACAGTACAAAAGCAATTACATATTACTTTTAAAATTATTAGTGAAGTGTTCAAATTCGTTATACTTACTCTTCCCAAGAACGCTCTCAAATATGAAATGAAACCAGAAGGTTTAAATTCACTTGGAATTAATGCTTTCCAATTGGCCATTCTTCAAATTAAAATATCGATATTAATTAAATAATTTACAAATTAATTATAATAAACTATAAAAATTATGATTTTAGCCACGGTCGTAGTACCTACAACTGTGACCTTAGCACACACACATCGAGATAGATAAGGATAATATTCTTGATAAACATTAAACACAAAAAAAAGTTAAGTTAAATTATAACGTGCGAGAAGTTGGCTGACGAAGTTGGCTGCCAAAAATTTTATGATAAGAAAAGGTGTTTGTGAGAGACGAGAGAGCATCGAGATATTTTATAAGGAATTGAAAATAATATATCATCGCAAAAATAAAATATATTTTCACGCTAGATAGCACTACATGTAATGTATTAACTAGAAATGTATATAAATTAAAATAAAAAAATGTTAGGTATATCTTAGTTCATGCTAATGACTAACTGATTCAACAGTAAAATTTGTCATTAGATTAAACTAATACTATGTGTAGAAAATAATATTCATAATTTTCAGACTATACGAGAATAAAACCAATAATATAACAAAACGTCGAAATTTCATGACCGGGCGTCAGATTTTATTTTATTTGGACATGTTCCGGAAAGTGACGCCGTGCTTAACATATTATATTGGTAGAAAGCCAAGAAAATTTTCGATCCGCCTATATTTAACCCAGAATATACTCGATTTTTCCCTAGAAGCATAAAGTTTTCGAATACTGATTATTTCATTTTTTTTGCTGCCATTATTACAAATTATAATAGTACCAGTGGTTGGTACTACAGTCGTTGACCATGCGATGAAGGAAACCTAGTTATTCCACATATATTTAATTATGTCTTTTCACTTTTTCAGTCGTAATATTATACATTAAGTAGGAATAACTAGGGCTGTTCGATTATATTTTTCCTAATCGATTATAATTATGCAAAATTAATTGAAAAATGATTAACCATTTGATTAATCGAAATCCGATTAATTGATTAATTTCTCCTATTTAACCTCCTTAAAGCCTCTAAGAATTACAATATTCGTAGTATTTATTATTAACATTACAGTATTACGTTGATGATAATCGTTAGTATCACTGGTATTATTTTGTGGCTTACGTCGTAAGCCTTACGACATTAAAATAATAGAGAAACGGTAAAAATTATATAGTAAAATCGTGTTGAGGGTTACGACAATCGGGCGTTCAATAGAAAATAATATGAATTTTAATTATTTGTTAAAATGTATTTTTCGACCAAACTGAGAGTTACGACAATTGGACTTTTAAGTTTAACCATAGAATTTATTATTATTCATTTCAAGAACAATCGACATGATGAATAATCGATTAATAGCCGATTAATCGTTTTTAGTAATATTAGATTAAATCGATTAAATCGATTAACCAGAGGAAATTTTGATTAATCAAAATAATCGAACAGCCCTAGGAATAACTACCACCTATTATAATTGCTTTCTGATATTTCTGATATTGGTTTTACAATTTACAATGATGTGTGTCTTTTTTGTTTTGTTTTATGTCTGAAAAGGAAAACACTTTTAAGACCCGAAATAATACCCCGATTTTCACGAATAGTATGTTTCCGGTAACATAATATTTATGTTATAAAAGTATTTTATTAATATATTTCTATCTGGAAAAAATGTAAATACAATTATATATATAATTCTTATTAGTTTGATACCTATTATTATAAATAATATAATGTATTTTATTTTAATTGAAATATTTCATATTTGAAAATGTTAATAGTAATAAATTATGACTTTATCAACTTAAGATTTGTATACCTAAACAAAGTATAATGTATATAAATATTTAATTAATAATTAAATATATGTTTCTTGAAATATTTTGATTAGCAAATAGGTAATTTTATTGTCTAAACAGTTTATGATATAATTATATTTAGTAGGTATGCTATAAATCTATAATATTTATGTTGTAATAGTATTTTATTAGGTATACCTAATAAAAGGAATTAATATACCTATTAATATATATCTATTTGGGTAAATATTGTCAATAAAAATTATGTCACCAAGAATTAATTGTTTTCTATTATAAATTATAATAAAATATTTATAAAATAACACTTATCTATATTCTATGTACAAATTGAAATAATAATATCAACTTATAGTTAATTTGTGTTGTTTTAATTAAATAATATAAGTTATAGTTTTATCTTGAAATTGAAGATTGGACTATAGTGTCAAGATAAATTTTTTGTATTAAATTAAATTTTTAAAAATAGTATTATTTATTTCATAATCTTTGACTTATAATAATAATAATAATATTTTAAAATTAATATTTATTTACTATTTAAACTTTCCTTCAACTTATACTTACAAATTTATTATTCAAATAGCCTATACTAAACACTAATTAAATTCATATAAAAAAATGTTACTAAAATTTTAAGCACATTATTACATGCTAATTTTAACATTTGTAATAATATTTTATATAACAAATGGTGGAACTTCAGCTAATAATAATATTAGGTAGTTATTGAATTGAATATTTTGTTTTATATTCATAATTTATCTTTTCATCTGATTATTTCATCCAGATAACTAAAAATTATCTTTTATCTTTATCTGAGATACATATTAAGTTAATATATTTATCTTACCTAACCTAACCTGTATATCTAGATATAAATATTTCCCAACAAAATCTTTTCCCAACACTGAATATGAGAAATAACATTTTTATGATTTTAAATATATTTAATTATTGTATTATTATGATATATGTTATTTTATATTGTATAAATAAAAGGGAAGGGAAGGGAAGGGATATAGGTGTAAAGAAGATAGTGTTGAATTTTGATTAAACTTCAATGTAATGATAAATCATTACATTCGGAAATAGGATTTTGAGCGAATTTCATCAGATAATATTTGTATTGATTAAAATTTTTATATTTATCAATCTCTACGTTCAATAGAAATGCCCATAAAACCACTAAATGAGTCACCTAAATACTCAAATCTGACAGTACTTCGTTTAGAATTGAGTTTCGAATGTAATAATTCACAGTGGCGCAACTAGGAGGGCGCAAGAGGGTCTTTAGCACCCCTGAGTTATAATTTAGCACCCCTTGTTTTCTTTAGGTCTAACTATAATAATTACATTAAAATACTGTCAATTTTACGTTTTATAAATAAATCGTAAATGTATTAATGTAATAATTCACAATTAATATAAATTATAAATTTATAAATATAATATAAATTTATAAATAAATATAATATTAGTAGGTTAGGTTAGGTTAGGTTAGTATTAGGTTAGGTTTACCTGTATAAATAAAATACCTAATAAAATAAATTAAACATAATTAATTATATATATTATAAATAAAATTATAATATAAATATAATATTTATATATATTATATTATTATTATATTTATAAATCTTGAATTAAATTGTTTAATTTTGTTTTTAATGCAATTTGTATCTATTTACCCAGTACTCGATACATTTCTTGCTTCATACCTACCAGGGTCTCATATACTCATTGTAACGTTTTTAACATTGTGTTAGTGTTACTATTTACTGGACTTTTATAATGTTATGCTATGTTTATATTTTTTATAATCATTACTGATTGAAAACGAATTTTCTCGTATTTATTAACGAATTAACGAATCGTATAAAAATATTATTATTACATATTAGTTTAGGTAATAAAACTGACTTAAATAATAGTACTTGTATAATTTTAGTGTACCTATATTATAATAATATTTGATGTTGTAGCTGTTTACATAATATATATATATATATATATATAAAAATAATAATTTAAATAATTATGAATATTAATGACATTAATGTAGTACCTAATAAGGAAAAATAACTTAAAATTATACTTTATAATTTAAATGTGTGTATTTTAAATATTTTTTTTTTGTAGATGTTTAATAATTTATAATAAGAAAATAATATTGATATTTGGTACGAGATATTATACCTAATTAAAGTTATTTTGTAAAATATATAAATTTAATTGTAACTTATATACCTACTCATATACTTATACTGTACGTCTGTACTGTATTTACTACAGTACTACCAGGGGCGGATAGCAGGATAGGCCCACCGGGATACCGGGCAAATCCCGGTAGGCCCTGATCTCTGTAGGCTTATTTTTTTTTTAAATATATATTAGAATTAATATATATAAATATTATATATATTAGTCACTATTTAATAAGTAAAAAAGTAAACACAGGGCAGTACCAAAATGGCAAAATGTAATATTACCTAATAAATAATCATTTTATAGATAATGAAAATTAAACTAAATACTTAAAATAACTAGGTATGTGTAGTACCGCATGGAACACATTAGTGATTAGTATATTCTAGCATCGACGTATGGTGGTCGACATTATCTGATGTCAACAATAATCTTATTTGACAATTATTTTTTTATTAAATACTTAAAACGCAAAATTTTATCACATACATAGGAACCATATAGTACATACATGAACACTCTATAAAATTTTCAAGTCTCTAAGTTCAATATAAATGCTCATAAAATTCCTTGTCACCTAAATGCCCATATCTTACAGAACTTCGCTCAAAATACTTCTTTCGAATGCGATGGTTTATCATTTCATTCAAATTCGAATTAAAATTAAACACTATGATTTGCACACCTGTATACCTGTAGCAGGAGCAGTGTCAGCTCTTATTTTTTATACTTTAAAGTTTAAACAACTACATAAAAAAAAAAATCGTAAATGTAATAATTCACAATTAATTGGAACTGAAATAAGTAAAATGTATTTAAGTTTCAATAAATTTTCAAAATTTTTGTCAATTTTATTTAATATTATTGTAAAATATTGTAATATAATGAGAAAAATTCATATAAATACCTACTTAAAAAATTGATTTTACTGAAATTTTAACTTAAACACCTATAAAAAATGATTCTTGAGATTTTCCTAATATTTTGGAAATACGTTAAGATATATATCAGTATGACAGTATGTTACAATAAAATATTTAAAAAATTTCCAAATTCATTGAATTTTCTATTAATTTTTATTGTAAAATTATTGAGAAATAATAAGAAGAATATTCGTATGGATTTTAAGATTTTCATTTAAACTAAAAATATCAATTTTAATCAGCTATAAAAAAAAATTAGGCTTGGGATTCTTTTAATATTTTAAAATGATGTTAAGTAATATGTAAGTATACTCCAGTAAAATTTTCAGACCTTAATGACCAAAATTGCCTATTTTATCAAACATTATTATACATAAAAACGAGAATTATACGAAATATTCAATGTCCTATATTTTGTAGAAAAATTAACGTAACGGTTCTAAAATTCTTTCCCATATAATATAATACCTATATCAACACCGAAAATTTTTTTCAAGACTATAACTTTAAAATTGCCTGAGTTATCGTGAAATATTGATATTGAATTCGTAGTAATTTTATTTTTCGACTTTTCGTGAAAAATGCCGTTTTTCGTCATTTTTTCTATCGCGTAGGGTTTGCCTTGAGAAATGTGAAAAATGCCCTAAATAAAATATCTATTACATTCACTTTCCAACCGTGAAAATCGGGTAGTAAAAGTATCTACACTGACATAAAAAAAAAAAAAAAAACAAAAAATAAAAAATACATATAGCGATATAGCTGTACGAGTATATCATTGTAAAACCAATGAATTATATAGCTTCGCTTAAAATCTAAAATGTGGCACGTGCAATCGTGCAAGGTAAAAATGTATTTCATTTATTTTCATTGGGCCCTTCCCTAACTTCCCTTCCCATACATATCCCGGTAACATTAATTTAGCCTATCCGCCCCTGAGTACTACACTACTGTACTTAATATAATAATATTACGATGATTAATATTATTAATGCTTATAAATCTTGGTTATAAAGTTTATTACTTTGCAATAATCCCGTTCTATTATTATTTAAGCGTGTATGGTACCCATGCTAAAATTATGTAAATATCCATAAGATCGTATATAATATATTTTGTTCCCAATTTATTATGCATTATTGTAAATTTGTAAAGTATAAATAAATAGTTGTTCTCATAAAGTTTATAACCTAACCTACTTTGTGTGATACTTTTTAATTCTATTAAATCGCTATCATTTTGATTTTAAGGGTTGATTAATTAATGATCTTACAGGTAATATTATAAAACTAAATAAATATAGGTATTTTCATTAAAAATTAAAATTATTAATATTGTTTTATATAATTCTCAGTTTTTTTTTATAGTTTAGTTACTATCGTCAACGATTCCATTCAGGGCCGTATTTAGTCAAAGTGCCGCCGTAGGCCCTCAAAAATTTCCGCCCCCCCCCCAAAAAAAAAAAAATGAAAAATCTATTCGGTGTTTTCGTATATGTACATTAAATTCCATACCACATTTAATAATTCAACACAGCACAGAACGAAATAATGATTATTTACTGTTAATTTTATTAATAATTATAAGTAAAAAATTAATAATTATAATTTATAATATATAAAAAAAATTATTCTTAATATATATTAAAATTTAAAATAGGTAAATAAATATTAAATTTAAAATGTTATACATTATTTTCTCTATGAAAATTTGCCGCCCTAGGCCCGGGCCTCACGGGCCTATGCGTAAATACGGCCCTGATTCCATTATTGTAAAAAAAGTACAACGTGTAAAAATTTTTAGTAGTATTAATATAGGTATGTAGTTTCCAACTATTTGAACTATTTGTAATTAGTAAATTGTATTAATATTAAAATTATAACAAATTGTACGATGAGCTTAATATTTTGTTAATTATATATTTCTACTTTAACAATTAGACAATATTATATATAAATTACTATAAAATTAAATATTATTCTGAAAAAATGTAATATGTTTATTTTATTATTTCTATTTATTTTAAAATTTTCAACCCTCTTGTGGCACGTGAAGGGGTTGGTTCATCTTGACAAAATTATACCTAACTTATTTTTTTATAGTAAAAAATAAAATGAGAGGGTGAGAACAGGGGCGGTTCTAGGTGGGGGGGCAAGGGGCCACGGCCCCCTCCCAGGACCGTATTTAAAAAAATTGTATACTGTTAAAAACAAAATTACATTATACCTACGTATAATTATGGTAGTAAAAATTTGTGTTTTTTTGTTATAAAGTTATCCCAAAATTTTGACTTGGCACCCCCCTACCAAGTCTTTGGAACCGCCCTTGGGTGAGAAATCAAAAATTTGAAAGTTCAAAAATAAGGGCCACCCTAGTGGTCATATTATGGTGTGTAGTGCCACTGACTAAAAAATTTTATAGAAGAAAGTTAGGTGCTAATGAAATATTTAGTGTAAATGTGTTATGTGTATAATGTAATAATAATATAAATATTTTAATTAATGATTGAAAGGTTTTTGTAAGTTGGAACTTTATTTAGGTAATTTTTTGAATTTCTCAAAATTGACCTTATGAGACAGAAAAAACGAAATTTTTCACGAACTGAAAAATTTCGACGAATTCGATTTCAATATTTCACGATAATTTAGGCAATTTTTAAGTTAAAGACTTGAAAAATTTATGGGGATTTCACATAGGTACTATATATATGTGGTAAAATTTTGGAACCGTTACGTTAATATTTCTACAAAATATAGGACTTTGAATATTTCGTAAAATTCTCGTTTTTTTATGTATATAATGTTTGATAAAATTGACAATTTTGGGTGTTATCTAAGGTTTGAAAATTTTATTGTAGTATACTTGCATATTTACAACATGATATCAAAATATTAGAAAAATTCCAAGTTTTAATTTTTTTTTTTTATAGCTGTTTAAAGTTGATATTTTTCGTTTAAACGAAAATCTTAGAATCCATACGAATATTCTTCTTATTATTTCTCAATACTTTTACGATAAAAATTAAAAGAATAGTCAACAATTTGGGAAATTTTTAAAAATTTTATTGAAGCATACTTTTATATTGGTTAACTTATTTCCAAAATATTAGATACTAGATAGGTACCTAAAATATCTATACTATACACATACATATAAGTTCTTCTAATCTTTAATATACAATGACAATATTTATGATCACCCTTATTATAGAGACCGTAATTAGGTAATTAGTAATTACCTATATGGCTGTATATAATACATATTTGTATATTATTAATATTTGGATATTTGGTTAATATTTTTTCAGTCTTATTAAACGCAAATAATATATTGATAATAACCGTAAATTAACGCAAACAATTATTAAAAATAACATTTAAAAAAAAAGAGCTGATAATCCTGCCGCATGGGATATAGGTGTGCAATGTGCAAATCATAGTGATTAATTTTAATTCGAATTTATGAATGCAATGATAAACCATTGCATTCAAAAAACTATTCTGAGCGAAGTTCAGTCAGATTATAATGTAGGAATTTTTTTAAATATTGACATTTTTTTATTAAATATTTAAAACGCAAAATTTTATCACACATATAGTACATAAATAAACACTCTATATAATTTTTATATAATTAAATTTTCAAAATTTTTAAAAAATATTTGTCAATTTTATTTAACATTATTGTAAAATATTGTAATATAATAAGAAAAATCCATATAAATAATTTAAATATTGATTTTACTGAAATTTCAAATTAAAACGGCTATAAAAAAAAATTGAGAATAGAGATTTTTCTAATATTTTGGTATGGTGTTAAGTAATATGTATATATGAATACTTCAGTAAAATTTTACTTTCAGTTAAATTTTTTAAAATTTCAGACCTTAATATCATAAATTGCCAATTTTATCAAACATTATATAGGTACATAAAAACGAGAATTTTACGAAATATTCAACGTTCTATATTTTGTAGAAAAATTAATGTAACGGTTCCAAAATTCTACCACATATATTATATAATCGCTATGTGAAATTCCAAAAAAATTTTCAAGTCTCTAACTTAAAAATTAGTAAATTACACAAGTTATCGTGAAATATTGAAATTAAATTCGTGAAAAATTCCGGTTTTTCGTCATTTTTTCGTCGTTTTTTCTGCCGCTTATAGTCAATTTTGAGAAATTCGAAAAATGACCTAAATAAAGTATCAACTACATCCAATTTTCTACTGAAAACCTATACTATTCGTAAATATTGGAGCATTAATGGTTATTAATGGTCGAAAATAATGTCTTCATAAAAATATTTATTTTACTGAAATTTCAATTTTAAACACCTATAAAAAAAAATTGAGCCTTGGTATATTATAATATTTTGATATCATGTTACGTAATATGTCAGTATACTTCGGTAAAATTTCCAGACCCAAAACTTCCAATTTTATCAAATATCATATAGAAACATAAAAACGAGAATTTTACGAAATATTCAAAGTCTTATATTTTGTAGCGGTTATTATTGTAACGGTTCCAAAATTTTCGCATATAGTCAATTTTGAGAAATTCGAAAAATGACTTAAATAAATTACCAACTGGCAACTACATCCACTTATTTCCAACCGGAAACATATTCTACGTGTGAAAATTGGAGCATTATTTCGGGTAGTAACAGTGTCTTCAGAGTTCAGACTTAAAAACAAAAACAGAAAAAAAAAATTAACACGTCATTGTATAACCAATACTGAATACATTCTTTGTTTTATATATATATTTTTATAATAAAATTTTAGTTTTCTAGTAAATTGTAATAATGTATGTACCTATGTTTAAAGTCGAATTATTAATTAGGTAATATTAAATAAATAAGTGAGTATAATTGAAATAATTGTTGACCCCCCCCAAAAAAAAAAAAAAAAAAATCCTGGCTACTTGTCTGGCTTCGATTGCGAATGCTACTCAATTCATATCACATTATCACCTAATATGTGAAGATTGTAATATATTTTTCTATGAATTATGGTATTCTGGATACGCGTCTGTCGACAATAAATAATAATTATTATTAATTAAAAATTTAAAAATATTTTTATAGTTTTAATAATATGGGAACGACGGTATATATAATATTATTATAGCTCGCGGGTCTCCACTCGCCACTTCTCCAGTCGGCACCCACCTCCACAATAGGACTATTGGCCTACAAATAATATTCTTGTAACGCATTTCGAGTGCCGTGACCTATTTACTAGTTGTTATGTCATATTATTTCCATTGTAGTATTTATTACGCAGTATTTACTACGATCAGCTGACAGCCTTGATAACAATATAAACGAACGCTGATAACAGATGTGTCGTAGAAAATAATGGCAATAATGTTTATAAATATTATTGTAATATTTTTTTATTATGGCCTTATTGGCTTTTATCGTTT
Source organism: Tetraneura akinire (assembly GCA_021307375.1). Lineage (NCBI taxonomy): Eukaryota > Metazoa > Arthropoda > Insecta > Hemiptera > Aphididae > Tetraneura > Tetraneura akinire. The sequence continues at coordinate 310,280 of JAIUCT010000088.1, forward strand.
CGCAATGAGATTAAAATTGTATTTTGTTTTGAAAACTATAAAGATTTTTTAAACGGTTAAAACATGCCTCCGCGTACGGAACGGCCGTGAATTTCATTGCGATTTTTTCCGTGCTCGATTATAATTCGCTTTGTGTTTTTGTTCATCCCGTTTTCGATTTTCTATTTGAGCGACCGATGGCGAGTTAACGTAATCCATTTACCAGAAATGGTATTGTCGTCCTTCTACGTTCGGACCGTACGCATGCGAATCCGTCCAGGTAAATAATAATATCGACCGTCACTCTAAAATGTCGGCCAACTCTCCGTGCAAAACGTTGAAAAACCCAATCGGCAAAGTAGTCCTTCCGGGACCCGTTATCGACCGATCAATCATTGACAGCGTCACAGGGTTCATCCAAGATGTTGTTCCACATGTAAGTCGTGTCTCTGTCGTTTCACGTTAAGTGGTCATTTTACACACTAACGCGCTGCAAATATGTATAAATCGCACGATATGCTTGTCAATGTACAGTTTATTATTTACAAACATTAACCGAATTTGTTTCCTGTTTCATGAATTTTTAATTTGTTCATCATATGCCTAATTACATATAAAGTGTACCTATTTGTATGACTAGAAGACTAGTAAGATAATTAGGAAATATGAGCATTAATATTCCAAACATTTTCCCATCACTACCTAGAAGTAAATGATTAAATTAAAAATAGTAAATAATAATTTGTGATACACTATGACGGCAGATCGACTATAAAATCTAATGTTGCTAAAAATTCAACAAAGATTTCCATTGATTGACATTCTTTATCGACAACCCCATTAGAAAAGTATGTAATACCAGCACTGATGACAGTTAATCTTAAAAATAAAACGCTCATTTCATCCTAGCATTCAAATTAATGACAAAAAAAAAGTTATATGTCATTGAAAGTATCAATCTAATTAACTCCCCTATATTTAAATAATGTAGTACTAATGTATGTTTTTTTCATTCATTTTGTGATCTATTAATATTTGTTCGGTGTCTAATTCATTATATTATGTTTTATTTTTGTTTTAGGGATACTCTAATGTTCTTAATGTTGATAATAGAGAAAGTATTTTATGGACCCAATTTGAAACTTTAGAAGTTAATGAATTATCTTCAAACTTTGAAGATGATGAATCACTCATGTCTGGTGTGTCACCATTACTTCTTATTTTGGGCTATGGATTTGGTGTTCAAGTATGATATTTTAATATTTAAAAAAATTATATATACCTGTATACCTAATGTATACTAAAAAAAAAAAGAATACAATAAGTATGTCTTATACATAAAAACCTGAAATTTTGAATGAAGAAACCAACCATTAATGACAATTTAATATAAAAAAAAAAAAGATGAGCTGATACTCCTGCCGCACAGGATACAGGTGTGCGGATCATAGTGTTTAATTTTACTTAGAATTTGAATGCAATGATAAACCATTGCATTCGAAAAAACGATTCTGAGCGAAGTTCAGTCAGATTATAATTTTCGTTTGAACTAAAAATATCAAATTAAAAAAGCTATAAGTCCTATATTTAGAAAAAAAATTTAAAAACGGTTCCAAAATTTTACCACATATATATAATAGCTATGTGAACACCCAAAAAAATTTTCAAGTCTCTAACTTAAAAATTGCACGAGTTATCGTGAAATATAGAAATTGAATTCGTCAAAATTTCGTTTTTTCTACCGCCTATAGTCAATTTTGAGAAATTCGAAAAATGACCCAAATAAACAAGCACGTATTCAGGATCAATTTTCGGGGGGTTAAAATTTTTTAATATATGAAGTAAAAATAAATGATTATATTATACGTAGTTATATATGTAGTTAGTCTGTTATATTATAAATATAAAACTACTTTAAAA
>JAIUCT010000088.1:312278-325800 GCA_021307375.1 Tetraneura akinire
CATCTACATCCACTTTTACATCTGAAACTAGCTATTGGTGAAAATAGAAGGGTTATTTCGGGTAGTGAAAGTGTTTTCAGAATATTTATTTATACGTATGGATCCTAAGATTTTCGTTTTCCTAAAAATATCAACTTAAAACGGCTATAAAAAAAAATTTTGACAATGGATTTTTCTAATATTTTAGTATGATGTTAAGTAATATGTAAGTATACTTCAGTAAAATTTTCAGACTAAAATTGACAATTACCCAAAATTACCCAAAATTACCCAAAATACCCAAAAATGACAATTTTATCACACATTATATACGTAAAAACGTGAATTTTACGAAATATTCAAAGTCCTATATTTTGGAGAAAAATTAATGTAACGGTTCCAAAATTATACCACATATATATAGTAGCTATGTGAACATCCAAAAAAAATTTCAGGTCTCTATCTTAAAAATTGCCTGAGTTATCGTGAAATATAGAAATCGAATTCGTCGAAATTTCATTTTTCGCGAAAAATGCAGTTTTTTCGTCATTTTTTCGCCGTTTTTTTTACCGCATAGCGTCAATTTTGAGAAATTCAAAAAATGACCTAAGTAAAGTACCAAGTACGTCCACTTTGCTACCCGAAACATACCCTATTCGTGAAAATCGGAGCATTATTTCGGGTAGTATTTTTGTACACAGACATAAAAAAAAAAAAAAACAAAAAATAATCACACATCATTGTAAAACCAATACATTCTTCGCTTCGCTCAGAATCTAAAAGTTTCAAATTTATAATTATACAACATATATTTTTATAGTAAATAATATTAATATAATAAATAACTTTATGTTTAATATGTTATTATTTTATTACTATGAAATATTTGTAAAATTCAAAAACTATATAAGAATTTTTTTTTTTTTTAAAAAAAAGTATAAATATTATAACTATAGTATGGAAGAAAGCAATGTTTTTTCTTATGCATAATATGTCAATATATAATATATATTAATAATATTTATAGATACCTATGTTTTATACTAATAATTACTATTTATATTTTTAAATCTCTTTTGTAAAAAAAGAGTAATATTGAAATATACTTAAATTAATATATATTGGATTTTAGGTATGGTATATTGGTGCTAATGGTGAAGCATATGAAGTATTATCATGGTCACAGGGAGTTGTTAAAATTTTAAAATTTATACCTTCACCTTTACCTGATTTCAAATTTCGGCAAGATCCATTTGCTCATAAAAGACCACTAATTGCATTGTGTGACAATTCTGGGGCTGGTCCACAGTTCTGTACCGTTAGTTTTATTTCATTAACTTGTGGTGATGTTGTAAGTAAATTAAAATTTTTTAAAATTGTTAAATTATAAATTTTTTATTTTGATTAAATTATTGATTTTTAAATTTTTTTAGGTAAAAACAATTAAATTTAAAAATCCTGTAGTTGATATTGCTGTAAATCGATTTGTTATAGCAATAGTATTTTTAGAACGTGTTGCCGTGTTTGATGCTCTTACTGTGGAAGACATAACTACAATTACTACATGTTATCCTAGTCCTGGAATTAAATCAAATCCAATTGCATTAGGAACTAGGTTATTTATTTATTTTTTTAATTATGTACAATATTATGATGGGACGATGGGTTTACATTACAAAATATAATTTTGATATTTTAAAATAAAAATATGTAATAAATTAAAGCAATTATAATTGTTTAATACATTATAACTTAAATAATAGATGGTTGGCATATGCAGATCAAAAATTGATATCTTGGAATCGTTCAACTGGTGGATATGAGGGAGAAAATGGACATTCATATACAGCAACGGTTTTACATGCTGCAAAATCATTGAGTCAGAGTTTGAGAGATATAAGTGGCTCTGTAGCAAATAGTATAACAGGTGTACATAATTCAAATTCAACACATAACATATCAGTTATAAATGATTCTAATCAAATAAATTCAGGAATAATAACTATTGTTGATATCAAAGTATGAAATTATAAAATAATATAATTATAATTTATTAAATATATCTTTGAATTAATTATTTTTAAATTTTTTTTAGAATAAAGTGTTAAAAGAGAATACACCACCAGGTCCTGAAATTGTGGCTCATTTTTCAGCACATTGTGAGGCTATTGTGGCCTTGAATTTTGATCAGTCTGGTCTTATGTTAGTAACTGCTGATAAGAATGGCCATAGGTTTAATGTATTTAAAATACATCCAAGTATATTAGGTTCTTCTTTTGCTGCTGTTCATCATTTATATACTTTGCACAGGCAATTAATTTTTAAATTATTTATTTCTAATAATGCATTAAATTTTAAATTAAATTTTTCATATTTTACCAGGGGTGATACAACAGCTAAAATTCAGGATATTCAATTTTCAAGTGATTCACGTTGGGTGGCTGTAAGTTCACTTAGGGGAACCACTCACCTTTTCCCCATTACACCTTATGGAGGACCTATTGGTCTACGGACTCATTCAACACCACATATTGTAAATAAATTATCAAGGTAATATTAAAGAATATTTTTTTAAATATCTTGTTTAATTATGAATTGCAATTGTAGATTTCATCGCAGTGCTGGTTTAGTGACTGATGGCCGAAACAGTCCTGTGTTAACAGAGTCTTTACCGAATTCACAAATTGTATTACCATACTCTAATCCTTGTATGTCATTGGTACCGCATCCAATTTTCATACATTCTTTGTGCCAAATCCGATCACAAAGTAACCAAAGTAACAAAGTAAAACAAGATGATGTAGGAATTACGACATATATTAGATTGTCCACATGTTTCTCTCATGGCCGTGTACTGGATACAACGATGATCAGAGAAATATCAAGTGTTACTTATAATCCTAAAAAAAATATTGCAGATTCTTTGTACATAATGACAAGCAATGGCATTTTAACACAATATGATATGTATCCTATGCATTCAAATTGTGAGTACAAAAATCAAAGTATGGTATTGTTTAATTTAAAAAAAATTAGTAAAAGTTTAGTGGTACCTATAAATGTTTTATTTTTATTTTTTTGATTAGCATTATCTAAAGAAAAAATATTTGATGATACAATGATAGAATTAAATATTGAACCAAAAACCGAATGGAATTTGTACAAGCCACCTCTACACGCGTCAACTGTTAACCTTCCTTTAAATCGAGGTAATCCATTATTAGACCTTTGCATAAATTTTCCAATTACAAAACTGACAAATAGTTCAGAAAAGGGTTCTTTTGAAAGTATTGATGAGCGTTGGCTATCTCAAGTAATAAAATTAATTAATCATTTGTATTTAGAAAAATATAAATATATATTTATAGGTGGAAATAAATACACATGCGGGTCCACATCGCCGTCTTTGGATGGGGCCACAATTTGTATTTAAAACTTGTAATTCGTCATTAGGGTACAAAAATTAATTATATTAATAATTTTATGCGTAAATTAATTACAGAACTAATTAATGTTTTTGCAGAAGATCTGAATCTGATACACAATTAAATGAAATTGAAAATGGATCGCGATTATTAAAATCAAACCCTGTCAGTGTTCCACAAAATAATATCAACAGACAAAGTACTCCTGTGTTCATTGAATGCGGTTCAAATAGTATGTATATTTTGAAGGGAAAAAATATACTAATAAAATATTTACATTGTTATAAAAACAAAATTTTATTTAATTACTTTTATGATTATCTAATACAGAATTTTAAAATAATAAATTGATAAAAAGTTGTACATTAATATTAAAAAGTATGTAAAAGAGTTAAATATTAATCAAAACACTGTTTCATTAATTTGTAAAATTGATGTTTAATAAAACTCACTTTTTACATTTTTCAAAACTATTAACTAAATATGCCACATACATATAAAACAGTTTTAAATAATTAATACAAAGCTTTAAAAATATTTATTTAGTAATTTATGGTTATATTGGCAATTATAGTTTAATTTATATGTTTATCAATAATAGTACTTTTATTGGATATTGTTTTAATAACATAAAACAGTGCCAAATGTTTTTTGGTGTATAATCCTTTGGTTTCTCAAATTTTCCATGATAGCATAAAAATCTATAAATTTAATTTTAATAATATTTTTTTTATTTATAATATTAGATTCTGAGCGAAGTTTCTTAATTTTTTTTTATAGCAGTTTGAAGTTGATATTTTTAGTTTAATCGAAAATTTTAGAATCCATACAAGTATTATTCTTATTATTTCTCAATACTTTTACAATAAAAATGAATAAAAAAGCCAAAAGATTTGGAAATTTTTTGAAATTTTTATTGAAGCATACTGATACATACCTTTGTATTTCCAAAATATTAGAAAAATCACTAGTATCAATTTTTTAACAACCATTCAAATGTTAAAAATAGGTTGTTTTCCCATATAAAATAGTAATAATAAATACGAGTAGATATCTAGTTTTTGTTTTATATAACTGTGAACACAATAGTACATCATACATGTACATTGTTATACTTATAATGTTATCTGCATTTACTTATTAATAATTATTTTTTAAATATACGAGTAGGTACATTAAGTATAAAAAATTGTTAAAATTTACATTTTAACATTATAATTTTATTAAATTTTAAAATACTATCAATAAATAATAATTATTAATAATAAAATATACCATTATAATTTTATGTTCCAATTTAATATATATTTTTTATATGCTTCCCTTTAAGATTTAAATACAAATAAATATTTAAATATTTAAATTTTTTACTATATTTTCAATTGTAATTATTTACTAATAATTTTGCCACCCCTATGAAATGATGCCTCTGGGAATTAGCCTACCCGTACCACCTAAATACAGCTTTCAATTATGTTCTAAACAAGTTTTAATGTAAAATTATTTTATGTTCTAAATTACATATGGCTCTAACTCAGGCAATTTCTGGTTAAATATACTTAATACTTAATTAATAATAAAAAATGTGCTGTATAAAAATCCAGTATTAAAAAAGCAAGGGAAGGGATACAGGTAAACAGGACAGTGTTGAATTTTGATTAACATTTGAATGCAATGATAAATCATTACATTCATGAAAATGATTTTGAGCGTTCAAAAAGTTCATCAGAAAATATATGTGTCTATTAAAATGTTTTCATTTATCAGTCTCTACATTTAATATAAATGATTTATCATAAAACCCCTAAATGAGTCACCTAAATACCCAAATCTGACAGTACTTCGCTCAAAACCGTTTTCTGAATGTAATGAATTAATGATTTATCATTGCATTGAAATGTTAATAAAAATTCAACACTATCCTCTTTAAACCTGTATCCCTCATCAGTATCCATTCCCTTGCTTATTATATTTTAAACAGTTAAAAAAAAAAAAAAAAAATGGTAAATGTAATTCACAATTAATTTAAAACTTGGAACTGAGTTAAGTAAAATGTATTTAAGCTTCAATAAAATTTTTGTCAATTTTATTTAACATTATTGTAAAATATTTTAATATATTAAGAAAAATCCATATAAATACTTTAAAAATTGATTTTACTGAAATTTCAATTTTAACACCTATAAAAAAATTAAGTTCTGAGAGTTTCCTAATATTTTGGAAATATGTTAAGATATATATCATTATGTTTCAATAAAATATTTTAAAATTTTTTTAGCTTTACTATTAATTTTAATTGTAGAAGTTTTGGAAAAAAAAATGAGACTGGATTTTTCTAATATTTTGATATGTTAAGAAATATGTAAGTATACTTCATTAAAGTTTTCCGACCTTAATGCCCAAAATTGCCAATTTTATCAAACATTATGTGTATATACATAAAATGAAAATTCAGGAAATATTCAAATTCCTATATTTTGTAGAAAAATTATCATTACGGTTCCAAAATTTTAGTACATATTACTACTAATATTAGTACTATTACTTATGTGAACACCCAATAAAATTTTCAAGTCTCTAACATTAAAATTGCCTGAGTTATCGTGAAATATTTAAATAGAATATTTCGAAATTTCAGTTTTCGTAAAAAATGCCGTTTTTCGTCATTTTTTGGTCATTTTATCTTTCGCATAGGCCATAGGTCAATTTTGAGAAATTCGAAAAATTACCGAAATAAATTATCAACTACATCCACTTTTCAATCGGAACCATGTAATTCGTGAAGATCGGAGCATTATTTTGGGTAGTAAAAGTGTCTTTAGACATAAAAAAAAAAAAAGATGCATCATTGTAAAACCAATACATTTTACGCTTCGCTCAAAATCTAAAATAGGGTATGCCAATTTATTAAAATGGAAGTTATATTGCGCATACGCGTACCAAAAGAGTTAATAATTTTTAAATTATGCCCAAAATGTATATTTTTTTACCCCGAACATATTCCTTTACACTATTCATACTTTAGAATCCGAGGTCATTAGCTGACCATACATTGTCCCAAGATATTTACAATTTACTGATACCTACAAAACGGGACATACTGTATATTATTATATAGTTTGCATTCTAGGCTATTGTTTAAGAAATTTATGAATTTGTTAAAAATAGAACGTATAGAATATGATTCTAATATAAAATTTTAAAATACAAATTATGAAAATTTGTGTTATCCTGTTTCCTGTATAATATAATATAATATTAATTTGCACACTATACTGATACGAAATATTTTACATTTTGCTGGTATTTTTATGATAATTGTGGATATTGAAAATGCCTTAACCTGAACTAAGAAGCGATTTAAGTGTGTTAAAACATTAAATACAAAATGCGTACTATGAATGTGTTCAAGTTTATTATTATTAAATATCGTTAGTTTACATTTAATAGGTACTTAATTATTATGTAATTTAAATACATTTTGCAATTATTATTTTCATCAAATCTCGTAAAAAAAAGAAAAAAAAGCAAGGGAAGGGATACAGGTGTGCAATCATAGTGTTTAATTTTAATTATAATTTGAATGCAATGGCAAACCATTTCATTCGAAAAAACGATTCTGAGCGAAGTTCCGTCATATAATGCCGTTTTTTCGTCATTTTTTTAAATATTATAAGATTTACGATGGAAATTTCTGTTTATATAGATGGTTGGCGGTTGCTATTAGTTACAATAATATTATTTTGGTTGCTATTAGTAACAATAATATTTATATTATCACTATGGTTACTATTATAAACAACTTTATCCGATGAATCAAATTCGTCGAAGGAAAAATGTCTTTTTTTCGTTATTTTTTCGTCCTTTTTCTGTGTGACATGAGGTCAATTTTGGGAAATTCGAAAAATGACCTTAATAAAGTACAAACTACATCCAATTTGCAATCGAAAACATACAACACTCGTGAAAATCGGAATATTATTTCGGGTAGTAAAAGTGTCTTCATACTTAAAAAAAAAAAAACAAAAAAAAAAAAAAAAAGACCCACATCATTGTAAAACCAATACATTCTTCGCTTCGCTCAGAATCTAAAATTTAGTGGCGTATTTTGAACAAATTTCTGGGGGTCCAAAATTTTTCCCCATACATTATAATCGATAAATTATTAATTTACTGAATAATAATAACAAAATTAATATAAATATAATATAAAAAATAAGGAAAGCTGCAGTGGTTCTGGTTTCTGTTTCAGTAGTACCTTTAAACCCTCTGTAAATACATCACTGAATATATTGTATAAATTTATCTAATTTATAACTATTGTATAGTAAATGTTATGTGATTTAAAAATTCAAATTTATTTGTACAATATTAAAAAAAATTTATTTATTCATGGAATATAATCATAAAAATTGAATATCTTTTGTTCTGTTTTTTTGGCTATTAATGTCAAGTACTATTTTGGGCAATAATAGTATTTCAGGATGAATTTATTTTCCTAAAGTGTAATAGTATTACAGTATTACACACAGTGAAAGGGGCCGTATCCTTTGGGTCACCGCTTTAAATACACACCAGGAGTAGTAGTAGGTATCGTTAAAATATGATGTACCTACTACGAGATACGTAGAAAATAAAAAAATTCACATTAAATAAGCCTTAATTAAAAATGAATTTATACCTCTATAATATTGTTATTATTGAAATTTTTGTACACTGTAGAGAAACTGTCAATTTTTCTTTTCTGATCCTTAACAATCACTTGTATCTTATCATTTTTGGGACAATTGATTATGTTATCACAGTTATCCTTTATCCGCCACAGATAAATAGTTTAAATTTAAAATAAAGATTATTATTATTTTTTTGTTAATACGATTCTAGCTAATTTTTATAATAATAGGTATGTCATATTAAGTTATTTCTATTTTATAATCCAATAGTTTCTTATAAAAACTAAGTATGAACTACCTAGTAATTTAAATTATTTTATCAGAAGGAATGAATTTAATATCGATCAATTTTTTTTTTTTTTTTTTTTTGCAGGTAGTTTTGATTATTCACCTAAGTTCATAGACATGAATCAAGGTGATTCCTCTGATTTATCGTCAGATCAAGGTGACAATAAAATATTGGAAGATTTGGCAGAGGCTATGAACGAAAACCTACAAATCAACAAACCCGGTAAAATTATTTTTGTAGTAATAATTAAAAGTAACTAATGTATTCTATAATATTGAATCCTTCCAAATGTGTTTTTTTTTTCTCATTAGTGATTTGTTAGCTAAAGTAGTTAAAATCGATATTGCTATACACACCTTTGTTTAAACATTATCTTTGAAATATACGAGTGTGATACGTCAGAATATTACTCTTCAAGAATTACAAGCTTATTCAAATGTTGTTTTTTTACAAATAAAACGAACGTAAATTTATTTTGAAATCATTATTTTTGTATGTTTATAATTTATTTTATATCATATCATCGTAATATCATATATTAAATATTATGTTCTATGGGGAATAGTGTGGGTGTATATTTGTTATTAAACGGTGTAAAGTACATGGTTACACATAGATTTGCACATAAATAAAATATAATTTGTAACTTATAACTTGTACATTTTTAATCATTATATTTATGTGTCATAATGCCTTATAAATATAATATTGAAAAATTGTCATGTAAAATAGTATAATTATCATGGTGGTACATATTTAAATTAATTGCACATGATATAAACAGACTAATTAACTAATATATCGTTATTTATTGTTGAAGTATTGACTTGTGGATAATATTTAAATAAATAAAAACCCAAATTGCACAAAAATTTTACTTTCATTTAAGCAAATACGAGTTTCGATAAAAAAGTTACCATCATCAGTGCAAAACACAGACTGATCGTTACTGGAGTGTATATGTCCCTTATATAGTGTGTATTCCCGTGCATGACGTGCAAGATGTAACTTTGTTATCAAAATATTTATTTGCTTAAATAAAAGCAAATTTTTTGTTGATTTGGGTTTTTATTTATTTAAACTAATGTATCATTAATGTAGCATAATACACTTGGTTGTTTTTCACAGAATTTATTTCTGTTCAAATCAATATTTATATTAATATTCTATATGTTTTATGTTTTATATTTTTAATTTATTAAAGTTCACAGTACTATTTTATATTTTATAATCATCATTTGTATGCTTTTTTATATTATATACATTAAAAATGTTTAAGTTTTATTAATGTCATTATTTTTAATGAACACTTAATTCCTAAAAGTTAACTATTAGTATATTTCGTAAATTTAATATAATATTAATTAATAATAATTTTATTTAATATTGCATGTTTTACAATTTTTGGGATTTTTAAAAACAATTTGTATTTTAATGTACTAGTGCATGTATCAGATCATTATAATAGGTTAAGTCGGTTGATTACATTATTTTTATTTTAGAACATTCAGAAACTGAAGAAATTGAGGAAAATGATCAAATTGTAATTCCAACAAATTCTTCTACAAAACGATATAAGAAAGGGAAAAAGAAAAAAAATAAGTAGTGTCTAGTATAATTAATTATTATTTTATTTTTAAACTAAAATAGTATAATTTATTTTTATAATTTTCAAATTATTGAAGTATTCCATTGATTTTATCGAGTTACCACTATATTCTAATAATTTAATTTATTAATATTTAAATGATGCCTCATTTTGTATTCATTTCCTCCTTTCTTAACACTAATCTATCAATTTTTTTTTTTTTAAATATATTTAGATTTTCATTATACTTATTATTATTACTAAGAAGTTTTTTCGTGTATACATTTTAGTTGAAATTTAAATAATTTTATGTATAATGAAAATATAAAATGTCAAGTATTTTTATTATAAATAAATAAATATGCATATTGTATAACAATTTTATCATTTGATTTTTGTTTTAATTAATGCAAATCATACATTGTACTTGTACAACAACACATTTATTATCAATCTAATAGGTATTTAATAAAAATTTGTTTTTCATGATAATTTAATTTATTTTTAAATAAATTATATATTCCTTTATGTAGTATAGATTTTAGTTTATATTTATTTGGCATATTTAATGTGAAAACGATTAATTAGGTACTCAGCTAATTCATATATGTGAAGTATTAGAAATGTACAAATTTGGGTATCAAGTGAAAACTGTACAAATCTATGAATGAAATTGGTAGTCTGCTTGGCTACTAATGGTAAAAATGTATGTTTTTATGTCTTTAGTAACATAGAATAAATATAATAATATAATAATAATATAATATAATATAATATAATAATATTAATAGTTAAACCAAATGTGGTAACAATGTATTATTACTTAGAGTTGAGATATTTTCAAATATGAAAACAATGTCATTTGATAAAAAAAATTACTTTATTTTAATTATATTTGAAATGTAGACTTAAAAAGCTTATAATAAAAGTGATTTAATGATTTTAAGATTTTTAAGATATTTAATATTATGTTGTTTTTACATGCTATTAAGTGGGAAAATAAAAATAAATTGTTCTTATGATTTCTGCAAATGTTTAATTTTCAATCGATTCCTTTGAGATTTAAATATTGAAGGCTTTGATATTTGTTTTTTCTTGATGTCCAAGAGTGTTACTTTTACGCCTTGAATTCTGCAATAGAACAAATATAATAATATTAATATTAAAATAATATAAAAAAATAGCAATTTATGTAATAAATTTAATTAATTTAAAACTTCACTTAAAAATTTATGATAGACAGTAGTAAAGCCTTTAATATTGTTGGTATGTATATTTATATAGAAATATCGGTTAATATATGTATTGTAAACAGTGACGTATTCAGGATTTTTTTTTGATGGGGTGGGGGGGTGTTAAAAAAATTAACAAATTAAATAATTTTTAATTTTGTTTGTTTTTATTGTTATTATATATTATGCTAATTATAAAAATAAAAAGGGAAGGGATACTCCTGCCGCAGGGACATAGGTGTGAAAATCGTAGTGTTTAATTTTAATTAGAATTTGAATGCAATGATGAACCATTGCATTCGAAAAAACGATTCTGAGCGAAGTCAGGCAGATAATGTAAGTATTGATTAATATATTGCCGTTATTTCGTCGTTTTTTTGTCGTTTTTTCTAACGTATAGGGTCACTTTTGATAAATTCTAAAAATAATCTAAATAAAGTACCAAAAACATCCACTTTCCAACCGAAAACATTTACTACCTATTCGTAAAAATCGAAGCATTATTTCGGATAGTAAAACGTAAAAGTAATATAGTGTCTTCAGACATAAAACCAAAAAAAAAAAAAAAAAAAAAAATTATATCAATTTTAAACAGCTATAAAAAAAATTGATACTATTTTTCTAATATTTTAATAAGATATTAAGTAATATGTAGACATATTTCAATAAAATTTTCAGACCTTAATGTAATAAAAATAATGCTCAAAATTGCCAATTTTATCAAACATTATATACCTACATAAAAACAAGAATTTTACAAAATATTCAAAGTCATATATTTAGTAGAAAAATTAACGTAACGGTTCCAAAATTTTACCGCATATATATAGTACCAATATAAACACTCATTCAAATTTACAAGTTTCTAACTTAAGAATTGCCCGAATTATCGTGAAATATTGAAATCGAATTCGTTAAAATCTCAGTTTTCTTGCAAAATGCAGTTTTTTCGTCGTTTTTTCTACCTCTTAGGGTCAATTATGAGAAATTCGAAAAATGACCTAAATAAAGTAACAACTGCTCTTCCACTTTCCAACCGGAAAAATATGCTATTTCTGATAGTAAAAGTGTCTTCATACTTAAAAACAAATAAAATAAAAATTATTTTTTATTATCTACGAGATATCAATATTATTTAAATATTTAACAATTTTACAACCCCCTTACACCCCTCTGGATACGCCACTGATTGTAAATATATTTTATAATGTTACATTTGGATAAAAAAAAAATATTCAGTAATTTTTGTGAAATAATCCGCATTAATATTTTAATACATAGGGTAAAGGCGTAAAGGTAACCAAAAAGGATCAAAATGATTACGTTTTAATAATAGGTAGGTAAGGTACCTAACAATGACCAAACATATTTTTTTCTTTGGTATAATAATTTGTATAATATTGACATCAAATTATTAGAAAATTAATATGTTAGATTGATTTTTGTATGAATAATATACGAATATACTTACGAATCGAATTCTTGGATTTCCACTTTTCTTAACTTTGTGGCGATAAAAAGCTTATATAAATTTGCCAAAAATGTATAGTAAATATTGTCTTTGTATTTATTTAACGACTGATCGACCTCGTCCAACTGAAAATATGAAAACACGTACTCGTTAATATTATAATAATTAGATATAATCTTAAAAAAAAAAAATTTTTCCAAAATAAAATTTAAATTGGATTACAAAATAGATTTCAAAAATGTAAAGAATATTATAGGTACCTTTTATAACATTGAAAAAATAATGTATTAAGGGTTATTGTTTTAATTATTACGTTTATATTTATTTTAATTTTCATCATTATTGCATTATTATGTAAATGAAATAATATAACTTACTACTTTATGGGGTTCTATAGAATTGTAAATTGGTCGCGGTAATAATTAGCCGTAGAAATAAGTAAAATGATCGTAAATTATTTGGGAGCAATAATATTTTAATCATTATATTATTTTGATGCTTTTTATTATTATTTATTTTATTTTCTTAAAGAGGTATTATTATAATACTAGTTATCTTTAATTTCTTTGTTTTTTCGGTACTTGTCGGTTATCGCGACTACCGTAATCGAACCTAGCATAATCTTTTTGCACTTTTTTCAAACAATTAAATTTTTTGCGCATTTTTCCTACATAATAAAACAATTTTGATTATTTTGTTTATATACGTTAGATACTGCCGGCTTCGCGAGACCTTTGGATATTTACTCCATGATTGGTACCCATCATTATATGAGTATTATATGAGTATAAAAATAATCAAAATTGATTTATTATGTAGAAAAATGCGCAAAAAAAAAATTTAAATATTTGAAAAAGTGCAAAAA
>JAIUCT010000088.1:325900-360584 GCA_021307375.1 Tetraneura akinire
TTATTTTGTTTATATACGTTAGATACTGCCGGCTTCGCGAGACCTTTGGATATTTACTCCATGATTGGTACCCATCATTATATGAGTATTATATGGGTATAAAAATAATCAAAATTGATTTATTATGTAGGAAAAATGCGCAAAAAAAAAATTTAAATATTTGAAAAAGTGCAAAAAGTTTAGTCGATTATGCTATAGGTAGGTTCGATTACGGTAGTCGCGATAACCGACAAGTATAGGTACCGAAAAAACAACATTTAACAATTATTATACAAATAAATACTACATAATAAATATTATTAATACAAATAACAATTTTTAAACAATTTAAATATTAAAATTTTTAATATTTATTATTGAAGAATGTGCTCGACTCGAAGTTCAATTCTTCGAGCATGATCTACCATCTACGCGAATTGTGTTTTACCACAGTACCTAGGTACTACCTACATTAGTATATTCCTATAGGTACCTATTATTGTTACGATTTTATTTCTGTTTTCAATCATTCGAAATTATTTTTCAAAACATTATATCAGAAATCTACTAAGTGTGGAAAATCGTTTTGATTCAATTATCTCTGTGTCGGACGATTTAATTTATTGCGCCTTTACATCAAATAATAGTAAAATCGGAAAAAATAAAAAATCGTTAAAAAAGTCTCGTCATAGGTTATGGGTATATAAAATGTAAAATTTTGTTTTTCCAATCACTTTTAGAATTTTTTCCATCGACGTGGTGGTCGTTACGAGCATTGAATCCATTTTGTAGATGTGTAGACAGAGCGTTTCCAGTTCGGTTCTCATCGCCTTTAAATTGTGCGTCAAAATGTGAATTTTTCGATCTTTAACCTTCACCGATTTCTTCAGTTTAGCCGTGATCTTGTTTGTTCTGTTGGCCCGGTATACTATGCGTTGGTTTTTCTCGTTTTTCATTGCCAATTCTTGCACTTGGTAACTGAGTCCAAGTTTTTTGGCTTTTATCGTGTCCATCAACTATATAGGTATAATAAAGTCACCTTATAATATCTATATAGATATTCTATAAAATATTAATTTATTAAAGAGATTACAAATGCGAGAGTAAAATTGAGTAACATAAAAATTCAATGAGATAAAATAAATAAAAATAAATTAATAATAAAATTGTAAAAACTTTGGAGAATTAAAGTATAGGTACACGTAAATTTAAACATGATCTTTTAATGAACTTTGGACATTATTATTTAAATTATAATACCTATATAATATTTATTTTCGTTTCATTATTATCAGCTTTTTGTAAATAAAATGATTCAATTTGAAAAATATTATTATTATTTTTATACCTACGTAAAATTTTAATTTATAGTTAGATAATTTTGGTCAAAGTTCAGTTAATTTCGTGTACGTCATCTAAACTCTAAATAAAACCAAATGAAATACATTTACATTTTTATTTTAATTGACAATATTATCCTTTAATTAATTTAAGAATTTTTAATGATGTAATTTGTTTAGACACGATAGGTCTGTTAACTACAAAAATGAATAAAAATAATTGGACTTGGACCTAAGTATAATAATTTGTAATTACTAATTATTAATAATATTACTTATTACAAGTATAACTTACATACTATTTTACATAAAAGGTAATTAAATTATATTCTATAAACCGTAATTATATTAATAAATAATAATATCTCGTAAAGTTACTTGTTTTTGAGCTAAAATTATTTTATTTAGTCGACAGTTTTCTTTTAAATACATTTTATTTTCAATTTTCAAATCTAAATTATCCTCCTTTACATAGTCATATTTTTTATTTATCTTGAACCAATTTTCTGTGCATTTTTTCAGCTAAAATAATTATAAAAAAAAATATTTAAAACATTTAAAACAAATAAATGAATTGTACAAATTACGAATAATATAATACTTCTTCTTTAATAATAGCATTTTCGTGTAAAGTTCTCTGAAATGTCGTAGTCATTAGTTTTTGTAGATAATTTTGAATCGTTGTAGACAATTGCAAAAGCTTATCTTCATTTTGACGTTTTATACTGACAACATATTGTATAGTTTTTTAAAACGTAGTATTTATACATGGTGTTTAAATTTTATATTATAAAAAATTAATATCAGTATAAATGTATAATTCAATATAATATAATTAAAAACAATTTTAATAAATATATGAAGACATAAAAAGTCAAATATGAGTGATTGTAATTTATTATTTTATTATAATACTTTTTTAATTTTATATTATGATTTTTTGATATTTTCATTTTGACGTTTTAATTGTATTATGTAGGTACTTATTATAATTTAAGTTAATTTATTTCAAATATTTTAAAATTATATTAATAATAAATTATTATTTTCTACTTTAGGTAGCTACCCATAGGCGCCAAGTATACGGAGGCTGAGGGGTCAAAGCCCCCCATAAAATTATTAAATCGAAGCCCCGTCCATATTAATTTATTGAAAAGAAATATACCTAATTTTAAAGGATTATCAACATTAAATTATTGTATTTATGATAAAATCATAGATGATAATTTTGAATTTTGAATTTTGTTATTATATTATTAATTTTATGGTATTTTAAAGTATTTTAAAGTTTTTAATTCATTTAAATAAAATTGAGAGGTCTGAAATTTCAAAAGTAATCGATTGATATGATCTCTCGGATATGATACTATGATAAATCAGTAGGTTCAGTCTTCAGCCCCCATGGAATTTTCTAAACCTGACGCCTATGTAGTTACCTATATTTAATATTTGCTTTGCATAAATACTATATTACTGTTGTACTAAAAGTATATTCGTAATATTCAGTATATTGTAGATTATTTTTTATTAATTTCAATCATGAATTCAATTGAATTCAAAAACAAGTGTAGAAAAATTAATAAAAGTATATAAATAAATATTATCAACACATGATTTTTAAATCTTAAATTTGTATAAGTGTAGTTATTATTTAAAATTAGTCAATAAAATTACATAGTTATGTCTTATGTCCATAATGGAGAATAAATAAAACAAATTTTAATTCCCGATTTTGTGAATGTATTATGTAAATTAAAAGAGTGAAAATCTTAAATCTATTTTATTTACTGGCATTCAATATTCACACATTTTCAATATGTGAAAATAGTCTTCTTATACCTATAGTTGGCTAGTTTTTTACAAAAAAATCCTGTATTTCTGTATACATTTTACTTAAAAAGTTAAAACATGTTTAAATAAACATTTAATTATATTTAATAAAAATATTATACTCACTGTTCTTTGGCTATAATTAGTTTTTTTTCTGTTTCATAAAGTAAATTATTGTTCTCTTCTTTTAATTTAGTCAACTCGTCCTCTTGTTTTAAAAATTTCTCCATCAATTGTGTTCTCTGTTTTTTAAATTCGTTTAACGAATTTACTTTACTGTCTGTATGATAATGTAATAAATATATTTATTAACACTTTTATATAGTATAGTTTAATTTTACCATCTAATATTATAATGACGAATTTTTTATTAAACAAAATAGTAGGTACCTAGTTAGGAACCTTATTATTTGTTTTAATAAAATAAATACTAATTTTAAACAGGAAGTACATTGTATTTTTATTCAAATTAAAAAATAAATAAACAGAAATATTTAAAAATCCAATTCCCAATCCATATTTATTGTAATTTAATATTTTTAAAAAGCTGCAATTTACGAAAATTACGCTATTATTTATTACCTATTATAATCGAATTATCTAGATTGATTGACATCTTATAATTTATTTATTAATAAATATCAAAACCAACGTAAAAAAAAAAAAATAGTTTAATCCTGGACATGTAATTATTGAAAAAATACATATTATAATTTTATATTAATCCGATTATTTAAAAATATAGCAATTTAACAATAATATTGTAGATATATTGTACATTGGTAGATACTAGATAGGTTACTTAATACAATAAATTACTTAATAATCCAATTTCCGCTTTCAATTGTCCAAAAACAGTTTCAAACTGTCCATTTTTTTTCATTATTATATCTTCGTAGTTGATTTTTTGATGTTCAAGAGTCTTTTGAAATAAAATAATAATATTAACATGATGTAACAGTTTTGTTCTGTTATAAAAACGATTATAAAAAAAGCAAGGGAAGAAATACTGGAGTGGAAGGCCGGAAGGGATACAGTTGTAAAGAAGATAGTGTTGAATTTTGATTACAATTTGAATTCAATGATAAATCATTACATTCGAAAAACGATTCTGAGCGAAGTTCAACAGATAATATATTAATATATGTACCTACCTACCAATTAAATTTTTTACATTTATCAGTCTCAACGTTAAATTATATAAATAATTTTACTGAAATTTCAAATTTAAACACCAATAAAATAAAATTGAATCTTGAGTAATTCCTAATATTTTGTAATTGCATTAAGATATACATATATCAGCATGATTCAATACAATTTTCAACAATTTTCCAAATTTTTTGGATTTTCTATTAATTTTTAGTTTTTCGTCATTTTTTCTATCGCATAGGGTCAATTTTGAGAAATTCGAATAATGACCTAAATAAAATATCAACTACATCCATCACTTTGTAACCGGAAACATATGCTATTCGTGAAAATCAGAGCATTATTTCGAGCAATAAAAGTATCTTCAGAATAAAAAAAATATAAATCATATCATCATTGTAAAACAAATACATTTTTCGCTTCGCTCAGAATCCAAAATTATCATAAAATGTGATTATGTCATTATTGTATTTGAATTTTATTCGATTTTCGAAAAAAAAAAAATTATAATTATAATATATTTTATTGTAAATAATTACTATATACGATATACCAATAGATACGCTTTTAATATAATAATAATATGGATGTCTATATATCATATTTAAATTATATTTTAAGTACGGATATAAGTAGGTAAATTATAAAATAAAATTCTACAAGTGACTCAACACCAAAATATTAGTTATATTATACTTTACTTGCCTTTTTCAACGTGGAAATCGTATTGTCCAGATCGATTATTTCATTGTTTTTTATTTCTACTTGTCTGGATAAATAAGCAATTATGTCACGCTGACTTTCTTTCAACGAGTTAGCTTTCTCTCTTTCCAAATCGTTATTTTTTTCCAATTCGGCACATCGATTAGTCACTCTGTATAACATAACGTCATTTTAAACTGATAATGCGTATGGTTTATATGAAAATTAAAATCGGATCAGTATACTTAGAAAATTGGAACATTCAGACCAGTATATTTTTACAAAGTATATTTATTTACTTTTTCAAACTATGGATAGATTGTCACCTCGGCGGCCGAGTTCTGCGCAAATGCGCAATGGGGGTGTGGCTGTGCAAAAAGTATAACATTCAGGGGCGCCATTTGGGGGGCAGGGAGTGCACTCCCACGTATTGAATAATACTGAATATATCTTAACGAATTTCAAAATATTAGGAAAATCTCAAGACTCATTTTTTTTTTTTATAGTTGTTTAAAGGTGAAATCTCAGTAAATTAAACATTTATAGTAGGTATTTATTATGGATTCTTCCTATTATATTTCAATATTTTACAGTATTGATGAATAAAATTGACAAAAATATTTATGATATTGGCATTTAGGTGACAAATTGCATTTATATGCAATTATATTGAACTTAGAGACTTGAAAATTGTATAGGGTGTTCATTTATGTACTATATGTGTACCTACCTATATGTGTGATAAAATTTTGCGTTTTTTAATATTTAATAAAAAATGTCAAAATTTTAATCAATACCTATACATTATCTGACTGAACTTCGCTCAGAATCGTTTTTCAAATGCAATGGTTTATTATTGCGTTAAAATTCTAATTAAAATTAAGCACTATGATTTGCACACCTATATCCAATATCCCTGCGGCAGGAGTATCAGCTCGTATTTTTAATTTTGTTTTATTCGAATTTCGAACGTATTCGGTATTGTAGTTTAAATGTCGCTCAAAAATTAATTTTGTATGAGGTTATAATTTCATAAATCAGTGGCGTGTATCCAAAAAAAAATTGGTGTTGCTCAAATAATTGTAGGTGACCTACCCCATATAATTTAGTTATACCTAGTACCTACCGATAAAATGTCGCTAAATTATATTCCTATTATTTAATATACTAATTAAATTTACTAAATTAAATTTTGCGCAAAATAGGCGTGCGCAGACATTTTGTATAGGTGCGGCACAATTTTTCTTATAAAAAATAAATTTTAATATTTTATTAGAAAATACTATATAATATATATTTATACCATTAAATTAGATATACTCGTATTACAAATTAGGTGTAATGTCAAATATAATAAGAAACGGACAATATAATAAGAAAAATCCATATAAATATTAGATTCTGAGCGAAGCGAAGAATATATTGGTTTTACAATGATGTGTGATTTTTTTTTTTTTTTTTTATTCTGTAGACACTTTTACTACACGAAATAATGCTCCGATTTTCACAAATAGGGTAGGTTTCCGGTAGAAAAGTGGATCTAGTTGGTACTTTATTTAGGTCATTTTTCGAATTTCTCAAATTTGACCCTAAGCGGTAGAAAAAACTTCGAAAAAATGACGAAAAAACGGCATTTTTCACGAAAAATGAAATTTTGACGAATTCAATTTCTATATTTCACGATAACTCAGGCAATTTTTAAGATAGAGACCTGAATTTTTTTTTGGGTGTTCACATAGTTACTATATATATGTGGTAAAATTTTGGAACCGTTCGGTTAATTTTTCTACAAAATATAGGACTGAATATTTCGTAAAATTCTCATTTTGATTGATAAAATATTATTATAATAATAATAATAATAATATTCATAATTGAAAAAATTGGCAATTTTTTGGTTAAGGTATGAAAATTTTACTGAAGTATACTCACATATTACTTAACATCATACTAAAATATTAAAAAAATCCCAAGTCTCAATTTTTTTTTATAGCTGTTTTAAGTTGATATTTTAGCTCAAACGAAAATTATAATCTGACTGAACTTCGCTCAGAATCGTTTTTTCGAATGCAATGGTTTATCATTGCATTTAAATTCTAATTAAAATTAAACGCTATGATTCGCACACCTGTATCCTATGCGGCAGGAGTATCAGCTCTTTTTTTAATTATTGATTTTACTGAAATTTCAACTTTAAACACCTATAAAAAAGAATTGATCCTTGAGATCTTCATAATATTTTGGAAATATGTTAAGATATAAATCAAAATGCTTCAAAAAAAATGTGAAGAACTATCCAAATTTTTTTGTTTTTCTATTAATTTTTATTGTAAAAGTATTGAGAAATAATAAATAAGAAGAATGGATTTTATGATTTTCTTTTAAACTAAAAATATCTACTTTAAATAGCTATAAAAAAAACAATTTAAATTTGGGATTTTACTAATATTTTGATATTTAATATGATGTTAAGTAGTATGTAAGTATACTTCAGTAAAATTTTTAGATCTTAATACTCAAAATTGCCAATTTTATCAAACATTATAAACATAAAAACGAGAATTTTACAAAATATTCAAAGTCCTATATTTTGTAAATAAATTAACGTAACGGTTCCAAAATTTTATCACATATATATAGTATTTATATGAATACCCAATAAAATTTTCAAGTTCTAAGTTGAAAATTGTCCGAGTTAAAATATTGAAGTCGAATTCGTCAAATTTCAGTTTTCGTGAAAAATGCCGTTTTTTGTTGCATAGAGTCAATTTTGAGAAATTCGAAAAATGACCTTAATAAAGTAACAATTACATCTACTTTTCTACCGGAAACATATGCTATTCGTGATAATTGGAGCATTATTTCGCCATTTCGGGTAGTTAAAGTGTCTTCATACTTAAAAAAGTACGCTACGCTCAGAATCTAAAATTCAAGATTCGAAGAATTATTACCGAATACAGGTACGGCACAGGCTAATTATAATATACCTACTATCGTTTTGTTTTTAATAAAACTAGGTATCTATATAGCCATATACAATTAGGTACTCACTACGACACTACTCAAATACTATAATTATATTTTTCTATAAACACTAAGTTAGTTCATTATAGTGTAATATTGTCCTTCTAGAAATACCCACCTAGTACCCACCTACCCACCCATATTTAAGGTGTTTCTTGAGCAACACTTGGACCCTAGGTTACACGCCACTGTCATAAATCCATACATTTTTTGTTAAGTTATATTTTTTACTCATTATTATAAAATATCAAATGACAAGCGTGCAAAAAAAAATAAAAATAAAAATAAAAATGTAAAACGGTATGACCATATTTTGAAGCCACTCGCAGTTGTATAATAAGTGTATAAATGTGTAATACTAATGACCAGGTACCTAACCTAACCGGATAGGTAGTAAGTTGTGTATAGGTATAATTATAATATATCTAACCTACCTGGCCAGCTTTTCGGTCAGATCGGCCGTTTGTATGTTGTACATGGCTCGGTCCACCTCTTGCAACGTGTCTTTCTCTTCTCGGACATTTTTCTTTTTGTGGCCTTTTTTGTTTTTTTTCTTCTTTGGCGAAACGGGCATGGTTGCTCGTCGACTGCGATCCCGAAACGTATAATATTATATGATAATAATTAATAAGTATGTCGTACGTCACGCACGATTTAATGCGTGCGCCGTATATATCGATCAAACTGAAGAGCGAAGAGAACGCCGCGATGCAAGTAATGGTTTAACGCGAAAAATCATCGCCACACAAAAATTCAAAGTAACGATTTTAGGTACCTACTTATTGAATTCAACGAAATTACTGTATATGATTAAAAACGTCATTTAGGAACACGGCAGTCGTCAAATAGATTTTAGGTAGGTACCAAGTACGCAATTCCCTTAACAAATTATTTTTCGTCTACCAGTAAAAAAAAAAAAGAAATAATAATAATCAAAAAAAGGCAATAGAAAAGAGGTTCCTAAACTTTTCATAAGTACGACCCGTTTTTCAAAAATGGCATATTTTTGTAACCACCTATTTTCCAAATCCTAGTGATGTTTTTTTTTTTTTTTGCTCGTGGTTTAATGTAGTTTTTGGAAATTTAGAAAAAAGCAATAATTAAAACTGCGTATTTATATTGAAAACAATTAACATTTCATTTAAAGAATATGTATGATACAACATTAACTAATTTATTTCATTGTTAATAAAAGTTATTAGTTATTATTTTTGCACTAACATGCACTCTGACCGACAGTCAATTTATTTTTGTAAATACTTATCACGTTATACTGTTAAAGTGTTATTACTTTCGTCAATGCAATTATTATAAAAAAAAATAAGAAAAACTGATACTCCTGTGTCCTGCCGCAGGGATACAGGTGTACAAATTACAGTGTATAATTTTAATTAGAATTTGAATGCATTGATAAACCATCGCATTCGAATAAAGTATTTTGAGCGAGTTCATAGTCAGATAATGTGAGTATTAATTAAAATTTTGAAATTTTTTTATCAAATATTTAAAACGCAAAATTTTAATTCACATAATATAGTAGGTACATAAATGATCACCCTATAAAATTTTCAACTCTAAGTGCAATATAAATGCTCATAAAATCCCTTGTCACCTAATTGCCCATATCCGACAGAACTTCGCTAAAAATACTTTTTTCGAATGCGATGGTTTATCATTGCATTCAAATTCTAATTAAAATTAAACACTATGTTTTGCACCACTGTATCCCTTCGGCAGGAGTATCAGCTCTTCTTTATCATACTTTAAACAGCTATAAAAAAAAACAAATCATAAATGTAATAATTCACATTTAATTGAAACTGAGTTAAGTAAAATGTATTCATTTATGTAATTTTCAAAATTTTTAAAAAATGTTTGTTAATTTTATTTCACATTATTGTAAAATATTGTAATATAATAAGAAAAATCCATATTATAAATATTTTAAATATTGATTTTACTACCCTACTTTCACATTTTGGGGGGGGGGGGTTATAGTCTGAAAATTTTACTGACGTATACCATAGATTAAATATATGTATATTAATATATGTATATATGTATATTTAATCTATGCGTATACTGACTTATTACTTAACATGATATCAAAATATTAGAAAAATCCCAAGAATCAATTTTTTTTTCTTGGTGTTTAAAGTTGAAATTTCAGTAAAATCAATATTTAAAGTATTTAAACGGATTTTTTTTATTTTTGCGTATGAAGACACTTTCTCGACCAGAATTAATAGGTACTCCGATATTTACGAATAGCATAGGTTTCAAGTAGCAAATTGGATGTTGTTGGTACTTTATTTAGGTCATTTTTCGAATTTCTCATTTAGTTAAAATTTTAAAATAATCTGTACTTAAAACTAGTCTATATTGTATATAAATAGCATTATACATTTTAATACTTTTTTTATTTATTACCTACCAATTACCATGTACGATTTACTCTTTGATATTTATTGACAATTTATGTTAAAAAATAGTTTAAATAAATAATACAAATTTGCAATTGTTTAATGTTTTATACAACATACCTATATTAATTTAAATTATATTTAATAACAGAAAAACAGTACAAATATTAAAACATTTACTTCTCCCAGCCTTATCAAATTCAACATAAAATTGATTTTTAATATGAACTGACAAATTTTTCTGTAAAATTATTAAAATATGAACATTATTAGAACAGAAAAAACAAGTGTTTATTAAAAAAAATTATCGAATATAAATAATGAACATCTAATAATTACTTTTTTTTTTTATGGTTAGATACTTTCAATATTTTCTAGAAATGTATTGAATAATTAAAAGATAAAGTCCATTGTCCATAGAATTCCATGGTAAAACGAGTCTTTAACTTTTCATTATTTTCTTGTAAAAATAACTTATTATAAATAAAATTAATTTGGATTTTAAATAAATATAATAAATGAATGGCCTTAATTGTCGCGGCTTAATAATAAAAAATGAAAAATAAAAAAATGAATGATAAGAATGAATACGATTAATAATTGATAAGAGATTTTAAAAATCATCAAGTCCGGATCCGCACATTGAACTATATATCATATTATACAATGCATCCGCACAACTATTATGCGTGATAAAAACATGGAGCCGGATAGTTTTTCCCGAGGCACAGACAAAAAACGTCGTTTGAAGTTTTCAATTTCGGAATTTCGGATGAGCGCCGATATCTCTATCCATCCTTATCTATAAACCGTGAGCACGAGTGGATCGATTATTCTTATCGAACATGTGCGTGATTACATGACATGTACAATAAATTATCGTTTTAAACGACAAACTTTAGTACGAGTTATTGAAAAAAATTTCGTTTACATTCGACTAATGCGATATTATTCAAGATCGATAATTATTGTCATTTCTATTTTCAATCATATAACGTAATCTTGTGTATTACTTTTTAAAAACATGTACCGAACATTGAGTCGTCTCGCAACGGTCGGTCGTGTGTTTACGAGAAGATGTAACGTATTAATCGCGGTCGGACAGATCAGAACTATACGGCCGGTTTGTTTTAATTCGTCAAATCCGATTGTCAAACAATACACAAATCCGTTTTTGGATAACGAAAATATTAATTTGCACAACACGATGATAAGCGATCCCGCGTACAACGGAACGGTGATCAATCCTTACACTCCAGAAGATTTACCCACTGTAACCGATAAGCAGTTCCACGACTTGATCAGCCGAGACTTTAATTCAAGGACGTCAGATGAGATTTACAATGATTTTCTGCATATAAGTAGTTATGTCGTGGGTAAGGATTGTAATTTGTTGGACAGTGAGTTTGACGGACTTCGAAACAGTTTGATAGCAGTACTACCGAATGTTACCGATGACCAATTGATGTCTATTTTCAAATTAATACCACTATGGAGACTAAATAATAAAAATGATCCTATTTATTATAAACTATGGTCACAATTTGATAAACAGTGTGTGGAAAGACATAAAAAATGGTCGTTGAATAAACTTCTATTGTGCATGGATCATTGGTATATTATGAGGTTATCAAAATTAAGTAATTTTGTATGGGTTGGCATAAGAAAATTGGGGCGGAAACCTAGTAGGTAAATATATTAAATGTTACTTTTTAATAACTAATAATAAATTTATCCATATTTTAATCTTATTAGAAATGTAGGTATACCTCGGTAAAAAAAGTAAACTATTTAAATACAAATTAATATTAATTAAATAATTCAATATTACAAATCATGAATTTATAATTATTTACATTATAATATACCTAGATGTTTTTTAATTTATAAATGTAATGATAAAGAAATAAAAATATCTTACATGCATATATTTGTGGTTTGTGTATTTTAGATTCTGAGCGAAGTGAAGAATGTATTGGTTTTACAAAGATGTGTGTCTTTTTTGTTTTGTTTTTATGTCTGAAGACACTTTTACTACCCAAAATAATGCTCCTATTTTCACGAATGTTTCTGGTTGGAAGGGGATGTAGTTGATACTTTCTTAAGTAATTTTTCAAATTTCTCAAAATTGACCCTATGCGATAGAAAAAATGATGAAAAATGACATTTTCCACGAAAACTGAAATTTGACAAATTCAATTTCAATATTTCATGACAACTGAGGCAACTTTCAAGTTAGAGACTTAAAAATTTCATTGGGTGTCCAAATATATACTATATATATGTGGTAAAATATTAGAATCGTTACATTAATTTTTCTACAAAATATAGGACTTTGAATATTTAATTCATTTAATTAAATAATTTATAACGTTTTTATGTATATAATGTTAGATAAAATTGGCAATTTTGGGCATTTAGTTCTGAAAATTTTATTGAAACATACTTGCATATTACTCGGCATCATATCAAAATATTAGAAAATGCCCTAGTCTCAACTTTTTTTTTTTATAGCTGTTTAAATTTGATATTTTTAGTTTAAACGAAAATCTTAGAATCCATACAATATTCTTCTTATTATTTCTCAATACTTTTACAATAAAAATTAATAGAAAAGCCAAAATATTAGGAAAATCCCAAGACTCATTTCTTTTTTTTTAATGTGTGTGTTTATAGTTGAAATTTCTGTGTAAAATCAATATTTAAAGTATT
Source organism: Tetraneura akinire (assembly GCA_021307375.1). Classification (NCBI taxonomy): domain Eukaryota; kingdom Metazoa; phylum Arthropoda; class Insecta; order Hemiptera; family Aphididae; genus Tetraneura; species Tetraneura akinire. The sequence continues at coordinate 339,063 of JAIUCT010000088.1, forward strand.
ATATGGATTTTTCTTATATTACAATGTTAAATAAAATTGACAAAATTTTTTGTAAATTTGACTGAAGCTTAAATACATTTTACTTATTTCAGTTCCAATTAATTGTGAATTATTACAATTACGATTGTTTTTTTTTTTTTTTTTTTATAGTCTTTTAAATTATAAAAAAGAAGAGCTGCTACTCCTACCGCAGGGATCCTGGTGTGCAAATCATAGTGTTTAATTTTAATTCAAATTTAAACTCAATGATAAATCATCGCATTTAAAAAAGTATTTTGAGCGAAGTTCTGTCAGATAGTCATTTAGGTGACAAATAACTATCTAAATGAGCATTTATATTGAACTTAGAGACTTGATAATTTTATAGGGTGTTAATTTATATACGAGGGGCAATCAAAAAGTAAGTTGCATTTTGCCATATTTTTTGTCCTGGTGAATATTTTTTGTTGAAACTTTGGGGTAACACTCTACACATTATACTTTAAACGTATTAATTCCTAAATTGATAGTTAGATGTTAAGCTTATCAGTAACAAGTTGACAATCATGGCTACTGCTACTATTACGCCGTCCAAAATTGAAATTCGTGCAGTTATTAGATTTTTATGGTTAAAAAATTATAAACCAGTACAAATACATGGGGAGGTGTGTGAAGTCTATGGTGATAAAACAATTTCGAGATATGCAGCTGAAAAGTGGTGCAATATGTTTAAAAATGGCCGAACGAATATCAATGATGATTACCGTGCTGTGGACGGATACGTTTAACAACTAACTATCAATTTAGGAATTAATATGTTTAAAGTATAATGTGTAGAGTATTACCCCAAAGTTTCAACAAAAAATATGGCAAAATGCAACTTACTTTTTGATTGCTCCTCGTACTATATGTGTGATAAAATTTCGTGTTTTAAAATTTTAATCAATACTTATATTTTCTTACTGAACTATGCTCAGAATCGTTTTTTCGAATGGGTTTCTCATTGCATTCAAATTCTAATTAAAATTAAACACTCTAATTTGCACACCTGTATCCCTGCGGCAGGAGTATCAGCTCTTCTTTTTTAATTATCTATATAAAAATATATTTTTTATAAATAGGCATTTGTTAATTATATAATATTATTTGAATAAAAATGTTGGTATTATTTTAATAAAATAAATAATAAAACTTACACTATATAGGTAATATGACATATTAAATAACATAGGTTAGAATAGTTTTCTTTTAATATGATTAAAATATATATATTTTTTTAAATTGTACTTAATTACATGTATTTAATTGATTTAAACACTTAATTTATATATAATCTTTTTTTTCAGGTTAACTCCTAAACAATTGGTTCAAATGATGTTTTATGCTAACACAAGTAGAAAATTTTTACCAATATTACCATTATATGATATCGAACAAGAAATTTGTGCATACTATGATGACTATAATATTAATGAATTGAGCATAGTATGTTTAGGATTTTTTAAATCTCAAACACCAATAAGAAATCAGCAGCTAATAGGAAAATTGTTTAATTCTGTAATTAAAAATATTTCAAACATAAACAGTATAGAATTAGCAGCTTTTTTAAAGGTATTAAAAATTTGTATATGTTGTTTTGTTTTATATTTTATAATATATTATCACCTATTACTATACATAGTATTATTATGCATAGCTCAGAGGAAATAATACAAAATCAATCCCTTCTAGTTGTCTATTTTAACACGGGGGGGAGGAGGAGGAGTCACCCATTTTATCATTTCCAGATTCGCTCCAATATGTACTTAATTAACATGTAAACATGATTTTTATGAAGCATTTGTAATGTTATAATTCTATCAATTTAAGATTTGAAGTCTTCTATTATTTAACTTTAATACTGTATAATTTTAAATGTTTCAGATATTAAGATATTGCACTAATCATCAAAGTGCTGATTCTATGTATCAATTAATGGATGTTTTAGTAGAAAAAATCTATAAAGTACAATTAGTATGTTGTATGCATATGGCATTATTGGGTACTAATTTATTGATCAAACATGACGATCTATTGAAGAAAATTTCACAGCGATTAGTCAATGAAATATCTCAAGCAAGAATTAAAGTAACAATGTCGAATAACTATATTTTGAATTATATTTATGTTTAGCTTCTTTTTAGGACATTGAGAGAATAACATTGGCATTAACAATGCTAAACTTTGATCCACAAACAACACCTTGTATATTTAAGACAGTTATTAATGAACTTCGGAGTGACAGGAGAATTAATGATTTCGAGCATCATACAAGATGTTATATTAGTATATTACCACAGTTAGCAGTATATAATTTGTTTCCATATGATTGTATTTCAAAAGCTTTACAAACTGAAACTCTTCAAAAATGTTTTGGTAAGTTCAAAAATTAATGTTTATAACTGAATTATTTAATATACATAATGAATTAAAAATATTATTATTTATGTATAAAGTCTATAATATTTTAAATCATTTTACATTTATACTATAAGTAATATTACTAACTTCATGTTTTATTTGAATACATATTATTATTTTGAAACAAGAATTCATGTTTTTGAAATCTGACTCCTATACCAACGTTAATTACTTTTTTTACTACTTCCTCCAGTGTAATATTAAATAGCATTGGTTAGAGGGAATCTCCCTGTTTCAATCCTGTATTAACCATAAATTCTTTCAATAATTGGCTGTTGAATTTAACCATACACTTGGAATTTTGGACGCATGTTCTTACCATTCTCATGAGTTTTGTTGGCACACCAAGTTTTTCCATAACTCTCCACAGGTTTTCTCGATGAATAGAATCATATGCCTGCTTAAAGTCAACAAATAACATGAATAGTTCCTGGTTGTATTCGTAACATTTTTATTTCATTTATTATTATTATTATTATTAGTTATAAAATTAACAATAGTTATCTTGTAAAATACAAAATTTAACAAACAATGTTTAATGTTGGTATTTTTGTATTATTTAATAATAACATAATTAAGTAATAATATTTCTTATTTTAGGAAAAAAACTATCCAGGTTTAATATTCCTCAAGATATTGTAAGATTAAATAATAGTATGATTATAGAATGTCCAGACTATTCTGGTAACTTATTGCCAGACAGTTTGAGAGTATCTTGTAGTGAAGTAAGTTAAATTTTGATTATTGAAAATTAATATTATATAGATCTTAAACATATTAATTTAAGTTTAGTTACTAAAAATATATTTTTCAAATGATATAATATTTATGTATGTTTATTTATGTATTTTGTATATTGATAAAATATTTGTGTATAAAACACAACAATAAATGTGGATTATTATAAAATTAATAATTAGTAATTTAGTTAGAATTAGATTAAAAATAAAATAATTTCAAATTAATTTTAATATTTTTTTATAGATTACAGTAAAACTTTCATGTATTTATTGTAATAAACATCGATTTACGAGTAGTTGTAATCAACATAATAGTATATTTATTTGCAAATCAAAATTTTATTTTCAATATTTATTTACAATTATTGACTTGCTCAGTTTTGGTACGTGCTCTGGTGGTTTTTTATTAACCACTCAAACCTTCAAACCTTCGTTTGTTTGGCCTTAAACGTTTCGTGATAAATCATTTATTAGTTTATTACCTACAAATACAAAATAAGATAATCTATTAATCTAAATATTTTAGATTCTGAGCGAAGCGAAGAATGTATTGGTTTTACAATGATTTGTGATTCTTTTTGTTTTTTGTTTTTATGTCTGAAGACACTTACTACCCGAAATAATGCTCCAATTTTCACGAATAGCATATGTTTTCGATTGAAAGTTGGATGTAATGATATTTGTGATATTATAATATTATATTCATTAGTAAACCCATAGATCTTATTAATATTAATTAACCACAACCTTATGAGTATTCGTTTATGCCGCCACCAACGGTTACCTAGTTTGAATATAGACCATGCCTACCATTCAGAGAAGTCAATAGATTAGTTAACTACATGAAATTATATTAATTTAGTTTGTAACTTATTTTACAATAAAAAAAAATACCTTCTACAATTTGTATTATTTTATAAAACTTATAAAAACATTTGTTATAACATTGATAATAATTTAAAATTTATAAAATAATAGATTTTAATGTAGTTAATATGTATAGCCTTCAGTAGCTTAGGTATTTAATTCTAAGTCTTTGGTCATGTTAATATTGATGTATTTATATTTCAGAATTTAGCATGGCATTTACCAAATTTTAAATCGGCTAAACAAAGTATTAATGATAGAGTATTAGTAAAACTATACAATGCGATTCTTCAATTATTTAAAGACGAATCCTATTTACATTTATGTTACCCTTTACCACATCATCCAAAACCTGGTAATTATTTTTTAAATTAAACTTTATTGTAATCGTTAATCAATATTACCATATTATTTTTATTTTCAGATATAATATTTTGTATAAACGACCTAGGTAAACCAGTATCTATTCCTGAAACGATAAAAATTAAAACGGCATTCACCGATTTACAAAAACTTCCAGAGTTGGGTAAATGGTTTGCAGTAATGTTGCTTGTGAGAAATTCAGTATTGTATTACAGTAATACATACAATGGTCTTACACAGTGTAAAATCAGGCAATATAAACTACTTGGATATGAGCCTATTTTGGTAATAATCCTTATGATTATTAATTTGAATTATTATATTTGTCAAAGTTTCCAACTATCCATAATAACAAATAAATATGTATTTTAAAAAGACTACAATAAAGGATAAAATTTATAAATATACATAAATAAAATATATAATTTACAATTTGTTGATAAATAATTAATAAATAAATAAATAAGAAAATAATACCTTGAATAAAAAATTAGAATATAAAAGTATTTAGAAATTTTCTGTTATTTATTGAAAATTTAACCAAATAGAGAATAAAAAATGGAAATTTATAGAAAATGTTTTAAAACATTAATTAAACTGATGCAAAATAAATATTAATAATAAAATAATAATATTAATAATATTAATACTTTTAATTTTAATTTACAATATGTATTACAATTTACAATTAAACATAGTTTTTTAAAGATAACATCCCTTATTCCCATCCATAATTTTTTGTGTTCATAAGACTTGCTAATTCAATTCAAGGTTCATAGAATATCTATAGACATTGTTGTTAAACAGCCTTTTATTGTTTGATAAGGTGAACAAATTAATTTTTCAATAGATTTATACAATATTAAATGCAATTGTTTATAATTATTTTACAGTTTACCATTGGAGACTTGTACAATGAAAACAACAATCAGAAAATAATATTAGAAAAATTCAAAAGTCACGGAATTTCATTAAATTAAAATATTATTTACATGTTGATGTATAGAGTGGTACTCAAAATTTCATTCACTCAATGTGATATTGTGATATCATATAATTTTTTACAAATAATATATTTTCATATTTGTTAATTGAAAAAAAAATAAAATTTTTGATCAAATTAATATTAATCCTCATAGGATAATTTTATTAATACTGAAAATACTAAAAAGTGATTCTGATAATAGAATAATAAGTATTGTAAGTTATAATTTTAATTCTTAATGTTATTTTGTTTTTTTAAATGATAAAATAAAAAACAAACAATTTTTGTAAAAATGAACTTTATTTCACAAAAACAAAACCTGCATTAATTCCTTCTAAGTCAATAAAACAAAAAAAAAAAAAAAAAAATTACCTGAATGTTTGTCGCGCATTATAAAGTTACCTATTGTAAAATTTGTTTGAGCGTTCAGGTTTTCTTTTTTTATATATAATACCATTAGTAAACAAATTTTAAACTTCATAAATAATTACATAATTAATTTTAAATACATATGACTTATTTAAATATGAATGTATACAAAATTTATGGATTGTTCATGTTTTTGACACATTCAATAATGGTTAAATTAACCATAGTATTTTCTAATACTAATTGTGTGCAAAATTGCCATCTTACACATGTAAGACAGACACAACGCACATGAAAAATGGATTTCTTAAATAATTATTTCAAACAGGAGCTGCACTTGAATATTCGTTGTACCTTGTGCTTATAAAATGTATATTTAATGTTAATTACATCGAAGGAATTTTAATGCTTGATTTGTTTTTGAATTATAAATGTAGTAATGCCAAATTACCAGAATTGAAAGTGTCACATGACCAAACAAGTAGTGTTGACACATGTCAAGAAGTAAATCAATTACAATTATGTGACAATGAATCAAAATTTGATTCATTGGTTATTAATTTATTATGATTAGGGATAGGCAGAGTATACATTTTTTTTGAAACCTAGAAATTGTATTCAATAAATTTTATATTATTTATTGTTAATTAAATTCATTAATAAAAAATATACAATCTCACCTAATATTATATAATATAACCTAAGTTATCGTTTAACCTGTATCTACTCATAATTATTTTTATTGTAGTTTATTTTATAGATTCATAATATTATTATATTTTATGGACAAAAAATTGATTTTTCATAGTAATGATGAATTGAGTGAAGGCTCTTTTTTATCTAATGGAAAAAATGATGTTTTTCTAAAAAAAATTCAATATTTTGTGATGATATTTCTCATTCTAGTAAAAGTAATATATTAAAATAATTTATACATATATAATATATATTATATGTTTACATAAGTAATTGTTTTCAGTAAATATTTTTGTACCCAGTGACCCAACCAACTGCTTAAAATTCAAAGAAATAATCAATCGAGGACCTTGCGGCACTCTTTTGGAACTGGAACGCAGTTATTAAATTATTAGATTGAACACCCTACTGAATTTTTCCCGATTTCGAGCACTGCCTATAATCTACTTAAACTAGTGCAATGTCATAATTTTCAATGTAGGTTTAGATTTGAATATTCGATTTACATATCTATCATTTGGTAATACAATTTTACAGCCTTATATTTTAACATTAAACACCGTTAAATAAAAAAAAAAAATTACATTAGATATACTTAAATAAACCATAACTTAACGTTTACGTAATGTAGGTTGTTCAATATACGACGCAGAAGAAAGCTTAATATTGGTCATGATTATTGCTCGAAAGCCAATGTAAATCATACGGCTTTCTGAGCAACAATCAAAATCATCAAAAGCTACCGTACGAATTTCAACATTTTTCTTCTTTTTTTTTTTTTTGACATCTATTCACAAAAACTCCTAAAACAAAACAAAAAATAATTATTTTTTACTTACTTATAACTATTAAATCCTGGATCCTGTAAGTAGATAAATGGATGATAATTCCAGTCAAGTTAACGAATTGTTTAAAAATCGGTTAGATTTGTAGTTATAGTTTTAACGAAAACAAATATAATTTATTATACCTACCTATTTATTTAGTTTGATAAAAATCGAATTTAATAATTATTAAATAATTTAATTATTAATTCTAATTAATTTAATTTAAATTCTTAAATATACCTATACTCTTAAAATTAACACTAAATTATTTAATTTAATATCACATTATAATACCTTTATTAGTATTAATATTAATATTTTAATCGTTCAATTTAAAAAAAAATTCATAATCGATATTGTGTTATTTTGTAGGTATAAATAAATATATTTGGTGAAATATAATTTATAATATAAATATAAATTTCCCTTTCCTTTTTATGCGAATTATATTATTTTATTTTAATTATATATTAATTTTCTTAGGTGAAATTAAATTATAGTTTCTATATTTATTCCTTTTTTTTTTTTTTTGTTTAATCGTATAGTAAAATTTATAAGCGGTGTTAATTGTAACTTTACGAATCAAATGATTCATTCAGTATACAAAGGCGACATAAAAAAATCACTACCTACCTTAAATCCAGCGATGATTACCAGAAGTGTAGTGAACTCGCAGGTCGTGTAAAAGAAATAAACAAAATTGATGAAATTGTTTGTCGAATAAAATCTCCAACACCGGAACACCGTCAACAATTTCCGAAACAAATTCTCTCTCGTGCGAAGTTGTACCTATAGCGTAAAGACTGTCGAGAGTACAGACGAACACTGGGGACTGACTGAGGGTGAGTTCATCTTGCTAGGTCATATTTATGCCTTTTCGAGTCCGGTCTTCAAAAGGATTTTGCCGACCAATTATATGATTTATAGAATAGTTTATATTCGAATAATATTGTAAAAAAGTGACTCGGGACACGTATCGGTGAGATCATGCACAGGCCTATTATTCTGTTCACAGAATATTCGTTGAAACAGATGTCTAACGGTTTTCCTGTTATTAATCATTGACTCGTCGACCGTGTTCTCTTCTTTTACAAAATTTAAGAAAATCCTTATTATATTCACTGTCGCCGCCTATATTCGAAATAATATATAAACAAATTTATTGTAGTATTATGAACTATATACACAGTCGCCGGTAGGTATTGTAAAAGTCGGCATCACGTCTTATATTAATATAAACAAATTTATTGAAGTATTATGGACTGTACATTGTCGCCGTATTATAAAAGTAGGCACATTCCATGTTGAAGGGATAAATTTTACTGCCTATTCAAACCGTGACGGTGTTTCGATGCATTATGTAGATCCGTTTATTATACACCTACAATAAAATTCGTCGAAAAGTTGACCGTTATGTTAACAATAGTATCGTCTTATATTATATTTTATTTATACAATTAAGAAAATAAATGATGATATTTCATAATATCATTACAATACTATTATGAATTTATGATTATTTTTTTTTTTGTATGTTACCTATGCGTTGTACTACCCACTAAACTGGCAAGAGGCAAGACCCATCTCTGGAAAGGCTCGGCTTGGCATCTGTTTTCGCATAGTTTAAACTTCAATAGCAGGGGCATCTACGATTTGAACGTATTTTCCGTTTTCTCTGTAGTATCTTTTCTTCACTTATCTAGTATAGAGCATTGCTCTTGCTCGGTTTTCCTTAGTCTTCTAGGCAGCCGTTCTTCTTCTTAGACTGAAGGACAGCATGTACGTATTTACTTCAGCATGCCATTTCTCCTGATTTTGGAGCATCTTCTCAACGATGTTATCAGAATCGAACCGTCCTATTTTAGTTTCTAGGTGCTGTCTTTCGCCTATCAATCCAATACAGTAAACAGGTTAAGAACGTATTCTCTGCGTCATTTTTCTCGAATTTGCAGTATAGAGGTACCTACAGTGAGGCGATTTACATGGGGAAACATCCTGTGTAAGTACGCACGGAAATAGCTGTGATCTGATAGGAACTGCGTTAAGTAAAAATTAGGTAACTTCTCCATGTTGTCGTTCGGTCCATTCCTTGAATTTTGGAATATGTCACGCGGATCCATCAGTCTGTGTTTTTCACTGATGATGGTAACTTTGTTATCCAAATACGTATTTGCTTAAAATAAAAGTAAATTTTTATGGATTTAGGTTTTTATTTATTTAAATGGTTTAACAATGTTTAACTTCATTGTAATACTAAATTATAATATATATCTATATATAGTAATATATTTATTCTCTGATGATTTTCGCAATATAAACGTAAAATGAAAGTTTTAAAATAATTTATGTATACTATTGAAATGTTTCTTTATACTAAATATTTTACGTTTTTTTTATATTTATTACAAATTTTTTAATTTACTATAATTTTTCTATAAAATATAGGACTTTGAATATTTCGTAAAATTCTCGTTTTTATGTGTATATAATGTTTGATAAAATTGGCTATTTTGGGTGTTACCTAAGGTTTGAAAATTTTATTGAAGTATACTTACATATTACAACATGATATCAAAATATTAGAAAAATCCAAAGTTTCATTTTTTTTTTTTTTTTTTTTTTATAGCTGTTTAAAATTAAAGTTGATATTTTTCGTTTAAACGAAAATCTTTGAATCCATACGAATATTGTTCTTATTATTTCTCAATACTTTTACGATAAAAATTAATAGAAAAGCTAAAAAAAATTTAAAATTTTGTTGAAGCATAGTGCATACTAATAGGCATAGGCGCAACTAGAGCCTAAATATTGGGGGTGCTAAAATTATGTACCTAACAAAAAATAAACCGTGCCCCCACACCATCAAGTGCTATTTCCCAATTATTTATGTCTTTATGAATCACTATTACAATTCTAATTAAACATATTTTATTATCCTAATAAGTAGACATTTACAATTTATATTTTTTCTAAGTTTCATGCAGTATTATCAATTTATTATATTCATAGATTACAATATTATAAGACATTTGAACAAAATAGTTCTAAATAAAACTTTAAAACTTAAAATTGACAGTATTTTACTGTAATTATTATAATAAGACCTAAAGAAAACAAGGGGTGCTAAATAATAACTCAGGGGTGCTAAAGACCCTCTTGCGCCCCCCTAGTTGCGCCTATGCTAATAGGTATATATCTTAACGTATTTCCAAAATATTAAGAAAATCTCAATACCCATTTTTTTTTTTTTTTTTTTTTTTTTTTATAGGTGATTAAAGTTGACCCGGCCTTGTAAATTAATATTTAATAATGATGATTTAATGTCTTTATTGTTGTGTATACTAATATTATAATATAGATTATATAATTTTAATATTTTTTATCTTTATCTTTAAGCGATTTTAATGGTATCGAATAATAAACAATTATAAATCATATTGATTTGATGAGAAAACAAATATTACGCATTTTACTATTTTCTATATTTTGTTAAATAAAAACAATGTATTCGTTAAAATCACAATAAATTTTAACCAAATTATAGTAGTTTTTAGAGTCAAAAAATTGAATTAGGTACTAGTACTATTTATTTTTAATCGAAATTTAAAATGCATAATAGGTAAAAAAATTAAAAAATAAAAGGCGCTGAGTTTTGACCGAATTCCTCAAACTCAAACTCAAACTAATCGAAGTCCAACTAATTTATTGTCTAATCCTCTAATGAAGGATTGAGGAATATTACTATGATCATAACGATAAGGATTTTTGTATTTTTAACAATAATAATATAAAATATTATTTAAAATGTTCTCGACGAATGTTACCAAATTATTTTTAAACACTATAATGTTTTTTGTCAGTTCGCCGGGTCGACGAACGAAAAATATTATACGTACGCGAATATATAACATTATAATATTATCCAAAAGGTATTCGAACGGTATAGTTATAGAAGGGTTGTGATTTTTATTTTATTTTCAAAGGGGTGAATTAATTTCACCATTCAACGATGTAAGCAGGAAGTGTAAAAAATATTATCGAGGGGTGCATCACGGAGAATAAACTCATATAATACGAGTATATAATACAACATGTAGGTAGAAATTTAAAATATCGCGTCCTGCAGTTCAATCCCACTACTATAATACACACTCGTTTTATATTCTATATAATATGAACCCATAAGTTAGAAGGGCGAAGTTAGTCTGGTGGCGAAAAAATTATGTACACCGCGAGAGCTCAACTTATGAAAAAATAATTGCGATAATTTAAGTTATTCTATGCGTATATGATGTATATTATATAACAACAGTATATGTATTGTAAAACTATGGAATATAGAATCCGTGTTTACGTTTTACCTGCAAATATAATATTAAATATTATTCACTAGAACCGAACTACCGAGATATGCTTATCGAATGTGTTAAATTGTCAAAGAAGAGGCTATATATTCTTTTTTTCTATATTTATTGTTGATTTTACGTCAATATAACGCGATTTACCTTATAGGATTTACCTATACAACTATATTATATTATAGTAGTCAGTATAATACAACTTATATTCTTAAAAAATTTCAAAATTTTAGATATTATAAATATATATTTTTTTTTAAATTAAGAATTATTATTAGAAAATATAAGTAAAAATATCATAATATTATGGTATTATGATACGGTAAAAGTAAACAGGATTAACCGGTTAAACCTAGATTTTACCGATAGCTCGAGGCAAAAGTCCAAATTCCGGGCATTTACCGATTGATCTTGGTAAATTCTAGGATATTACAAAATTATTATTCGGTAAAAGTGAGAATCATTACTATAGCCCGAATTAGCTTTTACAAGAGAGATGTGGTAAATTTTAGGATATAGGATTTACACGTTGGTAAAAGTCCGAATAATACAATTTATATATTTTTGTACACTATTTATTTAATTCTAATTTCTTGATGTTAAATTATAAGTATTTGACGAAAACAATTAGATATGTGTTTATATTTAATTACAGATATATTATAAAACTATTATTTATTTGTGTATAATTTTTTTTTATTTTACAAAATATGAATACAATCGTAAATATTTTCTCCATAATAATATAATAGTACTTTTATCGTAAAATTTTTAATAATTTATATATGTTATATATTATTTATACGAGTATATATAGTATGGGAATAACAAATTTATTTTTGTGTCATAATTATTATAAGAAGAGAGTTCAGTTCAAATTGTGATATTATAGTGATTTGATGACGGGCTTTTAGGAGAGATTAAAAACAGTACTCGTTTCATAGTTGGGTAATAGAAAAATACCGTTTAAATTAAGATTTTTACGAAATTTTAAATAATTTGATTCTAACTAAAAATGATCGAAATACGTCATACATATCTAAAGAAAAATATGACTTATATTTGAATGAAGTTAAAGAATCAAAAATTGTAAATAAAAAAAACCCATTACATTATCGACGACTTAAACGATTCGACATTGTCAAGATCGGTGATGAAGAAAAACTTATTCCTTCTGTGATTTTACTAAGAAATTTAATAAAAATAGATGTAAATGTCGTTCCAAAATAGTGTTATACCATTCTAGGTGTCATATAATAGCCAAGTATGCACTAACGAATAAATAAATATTGTTTTTTTTTAAATAACATAATTTTTATATAACTATATTCAATATATTAAATTATTATATATTTGATTATATTTAATATTTTTATATAAATATTATTTGTAAATTTGTAATTAAATAGAATTTCTCAAATAAATACTTAATAATCTTTAATACTTATAAAAAATTAATAAATATTGTACAATAATATGAATTATATTATTCGGACTTTTACCAACGGGTAAATGTAGGTAGGTATATCCTAAAATTTACCATATCTCTATTGTAAAAATCCGAACTATAATAATGATTCTCACTTTTACGTTTTACCGAATAATTTTGTATGTCCTAGAATTTACCAAGATCAATTATTGGTAAATGCCCGAAATTCGGACTTTTGCCGCGAGCTGTCGGTAAAACCTAGGTTTAACCGGTAAATCCTAGGTTTTACCGGTATTCGTACTTTTACCGTAACATATACAAATGCACGAGACATTCTATCGTTTTGAGAAATTTTAAATTATGTCTGACCTCTGACTAAAACAAGTGTTGTTAAATTTAATATAATAATATTACTATGCTACTAATGAGATTTTAACGGGGTCCGAGTTCGTATTTTATTTCCTAAAGGGATCGGCGATAAAAAAAAATTAAAAACCCCTGAATTCTCATCTCAACGGGTACAATATCGTTTCCATTGATATTTTTACGGTTCTCATGGTTCCCATTTTGGTAAGTATAAATAAAATATTAATTAAAGTTTTAAAATTATAATTTTATTACGACCATTGCACAAATATAAAATATTATTAAAATATTAATATATTATGATAAATAATATTTTTAATAATTAAATTACGCGACAGGGTGAAAACCAGAGATATTACTAATATAAAATGCGTGAAAGGGGTAGACCATAAAGTATTAATAGATGAAAAAGATATAAAATAGATATTCAATAATCAATTTGAAAACGACCATTTATTATTTTGAAAATGTGTATGTATTAAAAATAATTTAAAAACTGGTAAAATATTGGATGAAATTTCTGGTTTTATATTTTGTCATATAATAATTATTATTCACATGATAATAATTGATAATAGCAATTAGCAATAATAATTAATAATTGCAAATTATTTTTCTGTAAAATTTCGAACTTTGTTTTTGTGTATTGTACTATTGTATGGTATTGTATTTGAAATTAGTTATAAAGAATTTAAATCCAAGTAAAAAGAGAAAGAGAACAAAATCCAGGATATAACGCATCAAAAATAAGCGAATATAAAGGAATATATTCTGAATTTTAGATTCTGAGAGAAACGAAGTGTCAAGAGTGTATTGGTTTTATAATGACGTGTGATTTTGTTTTTTTGTCTGAACTCTGAAGATACATTTACTACCCGAAATAATGCTCAGATTTTCACTAATAGAATATGTTCCTGGTTGGAAAGTGGATGTAGTTGGTACCTACTTTATTTGGGTCATTTATCGAATTTCTCAAAATTGCGACAGAAAAAACTATCAAAAAATGACAAAAAAACGGTATTTTTCACGAAAACTGAAATTTCGACGAATTTGATTTCAATATTTCACGATAACTCGGGCACTTTTTAAGTCAGAGACTTGAAAATTTTATTGGGCGTTCACATAGGTACTATATACTCGTATATTATGTTAGGTACGTTAATTTTTCTACAAAATATAGAACTTTGAATATTTCCTAAAATTCTCGTTTGTATATATATAATATTTGATAAAATTGGCAATTTTGGGCATTAAGGTCTGAAAATTTTACTGAAGTATACTCACATGTTACTTAACATGATATCAAAATATTAAAAAAATTCCAAGTCTCAATTTTTTTTATAGCTGTTTAAAGTTGAAATATCAGTAAAATCATTATTTAAAGTATTTTTATGGATTTTTCTTATTATATTACAATATTTTACAATAATGTTAAATAAAATTGGCACAAAATTTTATTGAAGCTTAAATACATTTTAATTAACACAGTTCCAATTACTTGTGAATTATTACATTTACGATTTTTTTTTTTTATAGCTGTTTAAAGTATAAAATAATAAGAGCTGATACTCTTGCCGCAGGGCATACAGGTGTGCAAATCATAGTGTTTTCTTAATTTTAATTAGAATTTGAATGCAATGATAAACCATCGCATTCGGAAAAAGTATTTTGAGCGAAGTTCTGTCAGATAAGGGATTAAGGTGACAAGAGATTTTATGAGCATTTGTATTGAACTTAGAGACTTATTATTATTATTATTATTATTATTATTATTATTATTATGAAAGTTAATGAAAAAAACAAGTTAATCGGAATTTTTTCTCTATAGACAATATATCATAAAATAGGAGTTCTCGCCGGCCCTGTGCTTATACCTACAGTTAACGATGGTAAATTATCGATGTAATAATAAAATATTTTGGTATATTTTATATTTAAAATTATTAATTTTCGTGTTGATCTTGGATAACATAATCCATATTTACTCCGTCATCATAATAAAATATGCCTAATACGATTCTTATAACCGTGCACGATTAATAATAATTCGAATATTATACGATAAAAAAATATACCTACGGAAAAAACAATCGTATGATTATTTAAATTTTAAATCGTATAAACCTATAACGTGGTATCGGTTACGGTTATCGAATGTCAAATAAAAATTATTATGGTACAAGTTCCATATACATACATAAATATATTAAAATATGTTATAATAGCTGCTTGACGTTCGGTAAAATAAATTTATAATAATATCCACATGATAGATATTCAAAATGTGATAAAAAGCAGCGTATGGTAAGTATATTAAATTTTTTACTCGTTAGATTTTATTTCTTTTCAAACGTTTTACATACTCGTATTCGAGTTGAATTGTACCTTTATACCAACGAGGCGTTATATAATTTTAATTATAATAATTGTAATTAAAGCAAGAAACGCGTGTAATAATAACAATAAAAAAAAAAAAAAAAAAAAAATAGATATTTACGCTGTTCGTAGAACATAAAAAACGAATACTTACTGGACGTGCGTGCGAAAATGCTGAAAATCGCGAATACCGCCCGATAATCGCAAGGCCGTGTCTAGATTTTTTTTCGGGTGAGGCATATGGGATGCAAAATTCTATAGCATAATTTAATTAATTAATTACAATAATATTATTTTTTCATGCTAATCATATTGTTGGAAGCATAATCATAAACCACCATTTATTATTTTGAAAATATATTATACGTTTTAAAATTAAATTAAAAATTGGTAAAATATTGATGAAATTTCGGGGGGTCCAACCCCCTTAATAATTTAGATTAGGTGGTTAATTTGCTTAAAATTGATTACATAAAATTTAAGAAAAAAAGTAGAGAAGGTAAAAATAAATTTTAGGTTTTAATTTTTTTTAAAATGAAAAATTTTTTTTTGGTTTTAACCGGACCTTATGGATTCCTCCTCAAAATCTTCAGATACGGCCTAGGATAACCGGTATAAAAAATACAAAATCATACCTACCTAGATTATGTTATAGAATTAATTTAAACGCTGAATAATTCATAATAATATAACGAGCACTGTTATATTATCATGTTTTGGTTATCGGTTGCAGCTGGATGGCGAATTAATGCGCGACGAAATTTATATTATAATAAAATAATTATGAATAATAAAATATGAAGTAGAATTATTTTTTGGAAATTAAATTGAAAAAAGAATAAACGTGCGAACAGATAGGAATAGTTTTGAAGGTATAAAATTAATAAATCGTTATTTTTTACGTTAAGAAAAAGAAATACTCAAATACTCGTAACCGTTTTTACAGAGCGGTTGCAGTAAGAAAAAAAAAATCCGTTCGTTGACGACGCGAATTCACAGCCCCGAACGTGATGACGATGACGATGACGCGAATAACGGGAGATGGATATAAAAAAAAAAAAAAAAAAAAAAACGAACACTCGGCGCGCGACGACGAACGGGTACCTACACACAAAATGGACACGACTCGCAGGCTGTTATGTCTTTTATAAACTTCGCGGGACGCACGACGGGACGCGACGTGATCCGACTGCGTCGTCGGCGGACGCGTGTCGTGTTTAGGCAACCCCTTACAGACCCCGCTATGCGAGCGACCGATCGGTGATGTGACGACGAATCGCACACCGGCGGTGTATTCCCCTCTCTTTGCCAGTGAACCACTTCCATCGGTAACGCCGCGTCCCCGGTCGGCGGGCCTCGATTGTACCCACTACTATTGTAATTATATACCTTGGTATAATAATATAATACCACATTGGGCATACCCTTCGCCGACCGGTCACGGGCCAGTTTGTCACACCCCCGCCACCGGTACCACCGCGGAACACTTCCCGTGACGGCCACGGCGGTGGACCGTATCGTCCGCCCGCGCGTTCAAAATGGCGCTTGTTTATGTTTTCACTATAATAAAAATAATTATGAAAAAAACTAAAAAAGCGTAATATCTATATTCTCTTTTTTGTTATTGCGACGACTTTTACTTTGTTCGTGCTCTATCTCGAGTTTATAGAAACAACGTAACATCGATAATAATATTATTATGATAAAAATCTCAATTATCTATTGAAAAAAATTTGCATGATAAGAGTAATTAACACATATTTAGATAATCGCCAAGTTTATAGTGCAGTGTTTAAGTTTCTAATAAAATGACCTATACGAAATATTTTTTTTTTTTTCGTATTAAAACCTCAATACTATACAAATAAATAAACTTTATTAATAATTAATAATTTTAGTTTAATAAAGTTATGATTTATTGAATATTTATTTGTAGTAGGTATTGAGGTTTTAATTCAGTAGAGTACAGTTGACAGTTCCCAGACTTAAAACCGTCAAAATATCTTAATTTCATTCCGTAAAACTCTGTAATGGAATTGGTGGGACACCCTGTATATACCTATAAATTCTTTGGTGTACGGTATACCTATCATACCTATAAATATAGTCTAAAATGTTTACATTTATACTAGCATTTAAATATTATATTTTTTTATCGATCGTTCCAAATAATTCATATTTACTCCCTCCCAAGAATAATAATGGATATTTCATTAAAAATCTTATATATATAATATAATATATATAAAAATTTAAAATAATTCTATAATATATTGTACAGATATTATACGAGTACATAATATATATAAAGGTATACAATTTTTTAACCATAATATTGATCATTTGGATACCAAATATTAAATTCTCATATATATATAAATATATAATACATTTATATTTATAGTTTAAGTATTGACTTGTGGATAATATATTTAAATAAATAAAAACCCAAATCCACAAAAAATTTACTTTTGTAAAGTATAGTGTCTGTGTTTTGCACTGATGATGGTAACTTTGTTACCGAAATACGTATTTGCTTAAAATAAAAGTAAATTTTTTGTGGATTTGGATTTTTATTTATTTAAATATAATACATTAATAGATAAACCTAAATATGTACCTAATAAATAACACCTAATTATTATCACACTATTATCTAATTTTTTTTTTTTTTTTTGTACGTATAATGTGTAATAAAAATAAAATATAGTTTATTAAATAAAATTTTTTTTTTTATTAAGAATTACTGTAAAATATTTACATTTTTTTTTTTTTTTGGTAAAAATATTGAAAAATGATAAAAGAATTATTTTGGATTCTTAAGTTTTCGATTACATTAAAAACACAGATAAAAATATCAACTTTAAACAGCTATAAAAAATTTAAGACTTGAGATTTTTCTAATATTTTGAAAACGTGTTAAGCAATATTTAGTAGAGCGTCAATTAAATTTTCAGACCTTAAAACTCAAAATTGCCAATTTTATCAAACATTATAGAAATAAAAATGAGAATTTTATGAAATATTTAAAGTTCTATATTTTCTCAAAAAATTAACATAACCATTTCAAAATTTTATCACGTATATTGTATATTTGTATATAATACCTATGTGATATGTGAACATTAAAATATATATTCAACTCTTTAAGTTCAATATGGCTCGAGTTAAAATATTAAAATATTGAATTACATTTCATCAAAATTTCAGTTTTCGTGAAAAATGCCATGTTATTGTAATTTTAAGAAATTCGAAAAATAACCAAAATAAAATATTTACCAATTACTACTACAGTTTTTTTTTTTATTTATTAAAATATATTATCCACAAGTCAATACTTAAACTATAAATACTACTACAGTACTACATCTATATGCAGTCAAAACTGAGAACAAATAAAACACATCCTAAAACGGTAATTTAGACGCTTTACGATTATGTATAATGAATGTATTTTTCCTAATATTTATTATTTACTTAAAATATTATTATGCACTATATAAATATATTCACATCTACTCCCAAAAGAACATTTTCATGCTTGAAAATACTTAAAAAATATCTTAGAAATTCAATGATTGAAATAAAATGTAAATAATATAATATACAATTACATATTGTTTTTCATGATTTTTTATTAAATTTATAGAACCTTCTCAATGATTTAACATTATTATAGCACTCCATTATTGAGATGAACATGAGATAGGTAACTCCGAAGATGTTCTTGGATATTATGGCAGAAAAATCAAGAAAAATTGATATAATTTTATAAAATAATTAATAAAATTTGTATATTGTTTATTGTTATATATATTATTCTGTTGTTATTGGGGTGGGGTTCTGGTGTGATGGGGGCATAGAAAGAATGATTTTTTTTTAGTACCTATAGATTATATTGGCAAAATAAGTTTGTCCGTCCCTGCTATCCATAATATATTTATTATATATAATAATTTACACGCAATTGGTAATAAAAAATAAAAAATAAGTAAAAATTATTTATTATTCTCGTAGATTTGTCGTATATGTTATGTTCTATAGCTAAATCCTAAATATTATCCGTTCTTGCAAAACAAATAACAATTTAATAATATAATATTTCAGTTATTATATTATATTGAATAATTTGTTAATTGACGCGTACACATGATGGTGTATATTTGTATTGTATAATATACGATCTATTAATTCTGGTCTCTCGTTCTGACGTAATACCTATATATTATATAGCGCTCGAACGGCGTATCAAAATGAACCATAATTCTACGTATAATAGGTGTACAAAGAAGAGTATATAATCTATACAGGTACGATACATTCGTAATCAACCGCGTGAATGTAATATAATTTCAAAATTGTCAACGTCGCTCTTCAAATAATATAATACAATAACAATATAATAATTACAGTGCGTGAAGGACGGACGATATTATAATATTATATAGACGCAGAGGTAATATTATTCGTAACGAACAATAATATTAAATAGATATATGTAATGTATAGGGTATAGCACACGGGTTGATCGAAAATGTTTAAACTATTAGGTATAATATATTATTATTATATACTTTATACATAAAAGAACATGACTATTTTATGTTCCCATTTTGTGACGACACTATTTAACATTTTTCCAATTTTTTATTTTCACAGAGTTGTTCCAAATACCTCCTTGAGTGTCACCGCGTTCTTTTTAATTTTTTTTATCTGAAAGGTGGGAGAGGGGAATTGTATTTGTATTACCTATCCCTCTTTATATATATATTGGTTTATTTTAATAATAATGTTATTAAAACTAATAACATTATAGCGACAACCGCATCTATAAACAAAAATTTCCATAATAAATCTCAAAATCCTTGTTTGAACAACAATCCCCCGGGTTTAGGCCTATCACTTTTTCACTTAGCTTATCTTTTGCACTTAGGTCTAATATATCTCTGTACCAAATTTCGTCGCAATCGGTCCAGCCGTTTAGGAATGCATAAAGGAGAAACAAACAGAAATCCATTTATACATATAGAGCTAGACTACTAATATTTAGCATTTAGTAAAATATACATTTTATCTTCTTTAAAACATAATAATAATGTGTGTTGATTTAATAATTTCATTTTGAGGAAGCATAAACTGCACACGGGCAAAGCTGGGTAATTCAGCTAGTAACACTTATATAATATTAGATTGTGACTTTATATTCAATGACGGATCAAGAATTTTTTAAATGATGGAGAAGAGTATATAATATTATAGTCAGTTTTTATTAAGTCCTAGATCAAATAATTCATTTAAATTTTAAAACTAAAAATAATATTGAATTTAATAAAACGCAAACAATTAACAAATATTTCTTTATTTAAAAAGAATAATTCTTCTCGTTTTATAAAAAAAATAAATAAAAAAAATAATAACATGGGGTATATTTCTTTTTGGTCAAATGTGTCAAGGGAGTGCTATACATTATACAACACCATATTCTTTTGTATTATCCTCTTTCGGTATCCGGCATCTGCTATTAATTATATTTATCGAATTTATTGCATTTGACATTTTCAGTTTTAAACGGTTGACTTATATTGCCTTATTATTATTAGTTATTACGGCTGTAAAGTTGATAATTTACCAATATGTGTATTCTAATTGAAAATAATAATAATAATAATAATAATAATAATAATAATAATAATAATAATAATAATAA
>JAIUCT010000088.1:374923-446352 GCA_021307375.1 Tetraneura akinire
TATTATTATTATTATTATTATTATTATTATTATTATTATTATTATTATTATTATTATTATTATTATGACCTGATAATATTTTTATTTCCAAAAACACGTCGAATGTAGGTAACAAAATGCGTTCTTATAGAAAACTCGTACTGTTGGCCATTAACGTACCTATACGTATATATTATATACATTATGTTTTTTTCTTAAAGCAAACGAATCAATTCATTTTATACGAACGTATAATGTTTTGTACCGCGTGTCCATCGAATTATTTCGATTTATTTCACTTCAGTTCCATTGTATCGTACGCACCTATTTTATTTTTATTATTTTAAATTCTGTGCCAAACAAGGAATATACCTTTTTTTGGTTATTTACAATGATATGAGCGTTTTTCACGTTTTTCTTTCTGGTAAACTTTATTAAATGTATCAAACAATTAATCACTATATTAGGTATAATTTTTTATTATCCGTACCTATAACAGCTGTATTGAGTTTTTTCTTTATATATACCTATAGTGTTAAGTAGTTCAAAGAATGTTAATAAATTACTATTTTACAATGGACATTTTTTTTTATCGAATAATATTTTAATCCTTTGAACTAAAAATACGCCTATATATGTATATAATAATATATGAATGTGCTATCGAAAAAAAATTTGTGCGCTTAAAAAATTAACGAGATTTGTAAAAAAATGTAACCGATTTTATAATTTAAAACATTTTATAGATTATATAAGGACTTAAATATTAATAATATTATTATTTTTGAAAGTATTTATAAATTAAATTAACATTTTAATTTATTCATGAATATAACGAGATAGGTACTTAATTTAGAAATCATTAAAATATTTCTGGATATAAATCGTTTATATACAAAATGCAAACAACATAATATTAATTATTTTAATATATAGATATTATCTCTGCTGCAAATATTTTATCTATTAACGAGACGCATAAAAACGAAAATTGTAATAATATTTCATTATTATATTATTTTGATAAAACATCGCGTTCGAACGTAATCGTGAAACACCCTATACATTAAATTTATTACTATAACCACGTACCAGGTAAAAAGTATATAGTTGTACCTATATATACCAATACCTGCTCGTACACACTGCGAGCGTGAGACAATCGACTACACGTCAATGTGTAACGAATCGTAGAAATCAACGCGGCCACGGTCGACTTTTATAATATATATTTTATTTATATACAATTTTATACTACTTTAACACTATTAGGTTCAACGATCTATACAACGCTTTTTTTTTTTTTGTAGTTTTCTTATTCTTTTTTATTATTCTTTTGTTGAGTGTAATAATAATAATAATAATAATATATTATGCCTTGTTACACTATTATACGGGCTGTTGTTACAGGTCCATTATAATATATACAGGTACTCTCTTCGGAAAGACTGGAAGTCAAGTTTTTCAAATTCCAACTACAGTTGTTTTAAATATTATTTTCTTCTAAATTTCATCTTCTTACCATCAATTTGAAATACATAATTTACGATTGTCGTCATTCATTCTCTCATTACTAATATCCTACCTACCTATCGTCAATATTCCTTATTTTTTTTTTTTTTTTTTTTTTTTTTACAAATGGTATCGTATTATATTTATATTATACATAAATGTAGGTACACAATTTAATCTAACTAGATAGATAATATTACGTAGCATTAAATTCATTAAAGGTACATGCTTTATATTAATATACTAATATTATAATATGAGCTCATATACGAAAAATTTATCATAACTGATAACTATATCTACGTAGGAAGATATATTATTTCTAGGTAAATATATATCTAACCTGCCTATTCAATGTGGTAAACATATGTCATTTCTTTCACAACTTTGAGAATTATTTATATCAGTGTTTCTCCACTTGTGGGTTGCGACCCAAATTTGTGAATTTTGAATGACTCTTTAAAAAATCATAAAAACTAATTTAATGTTATATACTTATAAATTAAAATAAAAAGAAAGGGAAGGGATACTGGTGTGGAAGGGATACAGGATAAAGAGGATAGTGTTGAATTTTGATTAAAATTTGAATGCAATAATAAATCATTACATTCAAAAATCAAAAGACAATTTTGAGCGAGTTTCATCAGATAATATTATAATATGTATTGATTAAAATTTTTACATTTATCACTCTCTACGTTCAATAGATATACCCATAAAACCCCTAAATTAGTCATCTAAATAACAAAATCTGACAGTACTTCAATCAGAATCGTTTTTCAAATGTAATGATTATAATTATTACATTTAAATTTTAATTAAAATTATACCTGTATACCTTATTATTACTTCTCTATTGCTCTTTTATAATTTAAATTTTAAACAGCAATAGCTATAAAAAAAAAAAAAATCATAAATGTAAATAAATATTCACAAGTATTTGGAACTGAGTTAAGTAAAAAGCTATTGAGCTTAAATAAAATTTTCAGAAATGTTCAATAATTTTTGTCAATATGATTTAACATTTCTATTTAAAAATAGGTAATCAATACTCAACTATTTTAGTAGGAGTAAGACTCCAGTCTTTTAGTAAAAATCTCATTGCAATATTCATAGGTATATACGTACCTACCTAATTAATTTGTTTTAAACACATTTAAATCGTGTATCAACAATACTGTTTTAATTTTATTTCAAATGAACATCACATGTTTATTATAAACTTTCTAAGTATAATAATATGCTAAAATAGAGGCGTTGGAGAAAATAACGTTCTTTGGGTAAAAGATAAAAGCAATTATTAATCGATGATCGGAGTTATAACATTTTGTTTGATCCAATGGACAATGTCTTCCCAAGGACTACTTAACTATATATATATATATATGAATAACTGTCAAAAAATAATAAAAGGACTTTTATATAACGGATACCCACATGAATGTAAATGTAATGTTTAATCAACCGAATCCGTAGTGCCGGTTGTACGTATAGTTACGTATATAATGTATAGGTACAGTGCGTTTTACTCAATGTAATACATTTTAGTTATATAGTTATCATAATTATATTTTATGTGTGGGAATGTTAATTTTTTTTTTTTTTTGTGCATAAGCCGTGGCCAATTGCCCAACATCCGACGTCTGAAACATCTGAATAATTCAAAACATTATAAATTTATATTATAACGCACATCTTCATTTTTACTCTCAAAAATATCGAAAACATTATACATAATATTATATTATTATCATTGAAATCATAGTATGATTTGCGATTTATATATCCACTTTATGAAATATCTGAATTTTTTTATCATGGAGTTAATAGCAATATATTATATATTAATAATTAATTACAGTTTCATGTTCAAGCAATTATAATCTGAAACTATTGGCCGTTTTAATACAAAACATAATTATTGTAAACGCGAATAATTTATAAAAACGAGTCTTGTGCAAAATTGTAAGCAAGAACTATAATATAATAATTTAGGTACATAAAAATATTCTTCGCTATTTTTATTCGTACGACGATAAAGAAAACGCATTATTTCAATATAACATTATAATATCACTTACGTTCAATGTACCCGTCATGTGTACCTAAGACGGCCGTGTTCAAGTGCATTATAATATTTAGGCACGCTTATAATAGAATATTCGATCGTACCTACAAGTTTACGCATGAGAGAAAATATTTTTTAAACACGCCACGTTATCATATACGGAAATATACTCGTAGTTTATTTTCTCTCAAGGCATATTATGGCCATCAGTATGTTGAGTTTTCTATTGGACCAAACTAAATTTCAAACATAAAAGACGACCGTCACTAATCCAGAATTTCTCCCGATTTCTAATAATACCTTTATACCAACACTTTTAATATACGATGACACATAAAAATAAAATTGTCATTAAAAATAAAATAAAATGCTCCCAACTGAAATGCATTCGATAATTGAAATATAATAAAATAAAATTATTTTAAAATCTAAATAAAATTTGATTACGAATTTGACTCTTTTAAATTATAATCAGATAAGATAGGAGTACATCAACTGACGTCCTACTTTAATATATTATACGGTGACCATATACTTATTTTAAGAAAAATAAAAAAGAAGAGCTGATACTGCTATGAAAATTGGAAGGAATACATGTGTTAAAAGGAAAGTGTTGAATTTCGATTAAAATTTGAATGTAATGATAAATAGTTACATTCGAGAAAACGATTTTTTACAAAGTTCATTAGAAATTATATACGTAGGTACCTATTCGTATTGATTACAATTTTTAAATTCATACAGACTCTACGTTCAATATCAATGCTCATAATACCCTTACATATGAGTCACCTAAATACCCAAATTTGACAGTACGTCAGAATTATTTTTCGAATGTAATGATTTATTACAAATTAATGATTGATTTAAAAATTGATTTATTTATTTAATGATTTCATTCAAATTTTAATCAAAATTCAAAACTATCCCCTTTACACCTGTATCCCTTCTGCGGTATATTTTTCTATTTTACCAGGCAACTTTTTTTTTTACAATTTTTTTTTTTTTTTTTTTGATCTTATGTAATTTTATTTGAAAAAATAATAGTGGTGCAATCAGAATTTTGGGCAATCGATTATTTTCGAAGTCATGACAATTTGAAATTTCATAATTTTATAAGATTTTCTTTTGTTTAAATAAAACAAAATTTTTTAAAAAAATAGTTAATAGTTATACGCATGGATAAAAAAATAAAATATATTAATATATATAATATATTGATATGATATGGTAATTAGAATTTTAGAAAATACTTTTTATTTTCGAAGTTAGTCACAATACATTTTGTTTTTTTCCGATTTCTCGATTGTTTTTATCATTTTTCGGGTTCATACATCCCTGTATATACCACTGTAATGTACTGTAAACTCCTTGAACGTTTCCGAAATGTATCGGTACGTTTCGATACGCATTATTGTGCTTAAAACCTTGATTACTCTATGGACGAATAACGAATATCTATGTGTATCGTGTGCGATGCCGTTTGATTAATTGTCATGTAGATTATTAAATTTTTAGTTTAATATTTAGTTACTTTGATAGAAATACAATAATTTAAGTGTCGTTTATTTTTTCGAAAATATTCGTAGCTTCAATTATATAATAATTATTAAAATTAAAAATGCTTAAATAACACATAATTTTTTCTCTATTTTCGCCGTTATTTTTCAACGATATTATCATTGGCAACATCATGATACCATCGGTGAGACAATGGATGCCTCTTTCGGATGATATTTTGGTGTAAGTAATGAATACGAATGTAAAGTTATAACGTGTAATATTTTTCAGTTTAAAAACATTTTTTAATTTATTTTTATTACGATAGAATCGGCTTTATTTGAGTACAATAGCAAAATTATTATTTTATTTTTATCATTTCAATTTCCTATTAACAGGTATTAAAATTAGATATAACAAAGCAACGTTTTAATATTTGATTTGTGTTTCTTTGGGAAAAAAATACAAATTACGTTTCTTTCAGTTTATTAGGTTCAGAGCGAAGCGAAGAATATGTTGGTTTTACAATGATGCGTTTCTTTTTTTTTTTTTTTTTTATCTTTGTAGACACTTTTTCCACCAGAATTAATACTCCGATTTACATGAATAGAAATTATCTAGGTCATTTTTCGAATTTCTCAAAAATATCTAGAACAATAAATTTGTACCTATTTTCTATTATTAGTTTATTACTATTCTAGTATTATTACTATTAATACTATTAAATAATAGTAAATAAAAAATTATTAAATTAGAATTAATTAAATTATTAATTAAAATTCAGGAAATGTAATCATTCCGTATTTCCGTTGGTTACTCGATTTAAATCGTTTTTTTTTTTTTTTTTTAATCACCTGTTCTCAATATACTCATACCTAGTAATATATTTATTTTTAAATATTTCCTTATAATACCTATGCATAAAACTTCAAAATAATTATGATATAATATGATCTGCAGGCGAGTGCACTCAATATTCTTGTTTGGGAGGAGCATAGGCGTAACTAGGTTAAAAATTTTAGAGGACTAAAATGATTTTTGGTAGTGCTAACGTGCTAAGCCCCCTGATATTCTTCTAGTTGCGCTAACGGGAAGAAGCTTAAAAAAGATTGTAGATAGGTATTATTATTATTATTTTTTTTTAACGCCATAACATGCAATTTACAAAGTGATACAAATAATACATTAGCTATAAGTCTATACGATATACATATATTAGTGAAACAGAGTAATTCTGTATTATAAATACTAAATTTAATAGTATTTTAAAGCTATAAAACTAAGCATCATTTAAGAGGCGTAACATCTTATGTGGGGGTTGATTATGAGCATACGATGTTCTGTAAGAAGGAACAATAAAAAGCAAGAAGAGGGATTCAGGTGTAAAGAGGAAAGTGTTGAATTTTGATTACAATTTGAATGCAATGATAAATAATTACATTCCAAATACGATTTTGAACGAAGTTCATTATATAATAATGTACCGATTAAAATTTTATCATTTATCAGTCTCTACGTTCAATATAAATAATTTTATTTATCATAAAATCACTACACGAGTCACCTAAATACTCAAATCTGACAGTACTTCGCTCAGAATCGTTTTTCAAATGTAATTATTTATCATTGCATTCAAATTGTAATCAAAATTCAACACTATTCTCTTTAGACTTGTATCCCTTTCATTGCTTTTTTTATACTTTAAACAGCTATAAAAAAAAATCGTGTAATAATGTACTAATAATGGTAATTCGAAAAATGACCTGAATAAAATACTAACTACATCCAATTTTCAACCGGAAACATATCCTTTTGTACCTATATCCCAGGCTTGGGTAGGTATAATGAGTAGATACGTTAAAAATGTGAAATTGTTTTATTTAAATTATTATTTTAATGATTAAAATCTAAATTTTACAAAGTATAACACTCTAGTATTGATTAGAAACAGATTAAATATCTATATAAAAATTAATTTTCTAATATTTTTATTTACTATATGATAATAATCAAATATCAATCGCGAAGAAAAAAATTATATAAAACAATAGTAATAATGGGCTAATAACTAATGATATAACTATTTAAAAATAATTTGGGAAGACTTCATTCCAAAATCAAGTGGCTAAGACCTAAGACTATATACTATATACTAATATAATATTATACACTTTATAAAACAATTTAAATTTTAAATTACCCACTCGGTTACTTAATATTAATTTGTATAATATTCGTTATTCGAATATTTGACAATCGAACAACGATTTTATTAATTTAGATTAACGTGCTTTTTTTTGGTTCAGGCACTCAAATTACGATTTCACTCATATATTTTTAAGGTTCACTTTATAGGTACATATCTGGTCTCATCTTAATATTGTCACTGCGTATTTTATATACAGGTATCCATTATCGAGATACACGATAACTGGCAACAAAAGGTCGCGAACCACATCTGCGGACGAGTATTTTCGTCGGATTCGACTGCTTCACAAAAAAATTACCATTAGCCGACGTTACAAGGCCCTCAAAAACTACGGTCGTGGCAATGGTAAACTCGTGGTTACCGGTCACGACGTGGTGAGCAACGATGACACTGACAGTGATTCCCATCGGTCCGGGTCCATTTCAACCTCGTCCACCTCCACCTGCCGAACACAGAACAGTTCGTCTTTATTCCGCGATTCCGATTCACGTTCGCGTTCACATTCCGACCAAAGTCCCGGTTACGATGACCATCCGCATTCGAACCGCAGTCGCCGCCGTCGCCGCAGCCATCACCGGTACAACGACGACGATCACGAGATACACGGCAGCCAAACGGCGCCCGACCGTAGATCGCGATATTTAATGCCATCGGTCTACTGCTACAACGGCCGTATCGTTGACGCGTTCCCGGACAGCGGTCGCGGTACGACGGCAACGAACACAACCATACACTCGATAACCAGTAACCACTGTGTTACCCGGTGTTCCGCCAACATCGTGATACTGGCACATGGTAACCGTTCGTTGCACGTGCTCATGATCCAACGAAGTCAACAAACGTACAACGCTCAACATCGCAACAGGATCTATACAGTACCTATGACTACCGCGTCTTGTACCACGGTTGCGGTCAGGTATAAATTGTAAGTACATCCGCGAATCCGGTAATATAGGTATAAAGGAAACTAGAAATATATATATAACATTAAGTAATTTAATTAATTTTTAACAGTTTTAGATTTTGAGCGAAGAGAAAAATGCATTTGTTTTACAATGATAGGTGTCTTTTTTTTTCTTTTTATGTTTGAAGACACTTTTACTACTCGAAATAATGCACCGATTTGGCGATTTCCTCGAATAGCATATATTTATTGATAGAAAGAAGTCAAGTATATCTGGGTGTATTTTTTTGTGTTGAGGCCATTAAGTGGGGCCTTTTGGACTTATGAACGTGTATGGTGTATTTTTAGTAAGTTTTTGGAGCATTTTGACTTTTTGGTATTCTGAAATGCAGCCCCATTATGAGTGTTTAGCGTTAAAATCGCCACTCACTAAGAATTGCTAACCAAGGGATTTTAAAAATTGATTTAGTTGTCTTGAGACTATGGCAAGATGAGGAGGCAGATAAACTGAAGAGATTTTGTTAGGAACGTGATTTAACGTTATCTGAATAGTTGTTGATTAGATGGTAGGAAGTTGAACAATTGAAAGTAGTTGGTGTTGTATTTTAGAAGATATTATAGTAGAACTATGTGAAGTCCATCTGATACTAGAGAAACTCTTCATTCAATTTAGACGTTCATTAATATACTTTAATTTTTGACATTCTAAAAATATTGCCGTCCTTTTCCTAGCTCTCATAAAAGCTACTAATGCTTGTATGTTTCCGAAAAAATTCTTTATATTAGTGCAACAATAGCAGGTATCAACAATGACTAAATTTAAATTAAAATACCAAACATATAAATATAGCTTTTGTATTTTCTTTTTGGATAAGTGTTCTTAGTCCCGAACGCCTTCCATAGCTGCTGCACCATCATACGATTGAACACATAATTGTTCTCTTCAATTTATATTGTATTTGACCGCAACTGAACAAAATGTTTGAAACATTCCTTTACCAGTACCGTTAGTTACTGTATCAAGTGCTACTAAACGTTCTTCAATACCCCCTTATCCAGTGACATATTTAGGTTGGCTAGAGTGCTAGGGGGTCTGGGGGGGGCTAGTGCCCCGGGCGGTAAATGTTTTTTACATTGCTAAATAAATTTAGGTTGGAAATGGAAATTTTTTTGTTTTTACCTGGGGCGCAAAATTCCTAAATACATCTCTTAATAAATCATTTATATTAATATAAAAGTTAATTGTTCTAAATTTGATACATCTGTAGTCGTATCAATTACAATATATTATATAACAACAACATATATAATATTATATTATAATTAAATATGGAGTTCTTCTTTTAATATTATTATTATTATTCTATAGGCCAGGTGGACGATTAATGTTGACAGATGACGAGCAACAGAAGTATAGACAGGAACATAGAAATACGTGTACTTGTCCAGATGATTATCGATGGTATGCAACAGCACTCGAACATTTTATGAAACAGTCACTGGTAAAATAATTTAATTTTAAAATTTAAATCGAAAAGTAAATTTTTTAGTAGGACTGAAAAATAATCTAAATTTAAAAAATACCTTTTTGAAAAATTGATTTATAAAATAAATAATAGTACATATTTCGTTCAAGTATGAAGTTAATCAGTACCTATACTATACCTACTTAATAATATTATATATTCATATGTTTGTTATTTCTTTTTATCAAATTTAAGATGTTATAAAATTATTAGTAGGTATACCTAATACAATATTATATAGTATAGTGTAAATTCATAAAGTATAAAAAAGAAAAAAAAATTTTCTATATATTATCCAACTGACGTCTATAACATAAATTTGATATATGTCTACTTTAATAAACCGAATTTAGAGGAACCTAAAAATAAATGTAAATTAATTTGTGAAGTTATCTTGAGATGTGAGATCTCATGTGACACTAATCGATTATTTTTCTTTAAGTCCAATAATTGTGCAATTGTTAAATTAAAGTCTACGAATAAATAAATATATTCAGAAGAAATTAAAAATCAAAATACATTTAGATATCTAAGTAAACTCTGTACCAACATTTCACGAATTCAATCAGATACATATAGATACTGGCAATATTAATTCCTCCGGGTCCTCGGAAAACTCAGGATATTATGT
This sequence comes from Tetraneura akinire, assembly GCA_021307375.1. Lineage (NCBI taxonomy): Eukaryota > Metazoa > Arthropoda > Insecta > Hemiptera > Aphididae > Tetraneura > Tetraneura akinire. The sequence goes on from JAIUCT010000088.1 coordinate 385,253, forward strand.
TATATCTACTTATTAGATATTTACTTTTATTACTTTTTAGTTATTAAATTTGTAATGAATGAAAAATCATGGTAGGTAATTAAGAACCATTTAAATGTGATTGACAATTTTCAAAATATTTAATATTTAATCTATCTAGTTAAAGTAATTTATATAGTTGTACCTATATACTTATTAAAAAAATATAAAACTTAAAACTCAAAATTGAAAGTTTTATAAAAATACTATAAGAAAAATATTCATCATTCTATATTTAAACAAAAATATCTAATCATAACTAAAATTCAACATAACCCTCACCCCGTTCGAAGTCCAAACAGAATTTGTCGTCGCTCACTACCTAGTGAATGCCATTCGCCGATAACTATAAAATACTCTGCGACACGAAACGTGTCTGCTGACTGTATCTGTATGAGGTCCGGGTGGAGGGAATATTATTATAATATACCTACTAGTAATATGAAATTGAATAAATGAACATCTAAAAATTTGTTTTATGAAAAAAATGTCATCGTGACTGCAATTTCATCGCGTTCATTTGTACTTGTGTCAAATACCTACAATCATTAAAAAATAAATATTAAATATTATTATTATTATTTAATATAAATTTAATTATTTAAATATTAATATGAATGTAAATATTGTTTCGATCAAAAACATTAACGTCAGATACTATAGATCAACGTCTAATTTAAGAAAGCATTTGACTGTAAGTAACTTAATAGTAATTATAATTTAAACTTCAAAAACATTTCATCCATTTATTATAATTATTAGAGTCAACATCGAAACATATACAATATTGATAATGAAATTAAAGATGGACCATTAAACCAAAAAAACAGAAATTTTTTTTTAAAAAATTATTGAACAAGCCGTGGAAAACTCACTCTTAAAGAGAGTTTGACAAAGAGTATTTAGGTTAAAAAAAAAAAAAAAATAACACTTCTCAAAATTATTATAATAATTATATATTTTAAATTTATATTAATTTATTTCATACCAACGTTAAATTATACTTTTTACTTTGTATATTACTCAGTTTATTAATTTTTAAGAGTAAATATATATATATATAGGTATATATATAATATTTATATTGTGTATTTATAGCTAATTTAGATGATATGATACACAAATTGATTACTAATCAAAGTTTACCTTTTTCTGTCATTGAATCGATTTAATTTAAATTGTTAATTAGTGGAGGATATCCATTAACCACACATACAAATTATAAGTCGCCCAACTTTATTGAAAAGAATTGATACAAATGTAAAATTAATGATTACAAATTTGAAAAATGATTTACATTCTGTTGATCATGTAACATGAACATCTACAGTAGATTGTTGGTCAATTTTTTTAAAAGGTGAGCTTTTTTTGAAAAACATGTATTTATCAAAATATAATTTTAATAAAATGTATGTTTATTTGTCTAGATTCTGGTCACTGGTTAAATAAAGATACATTAAAAATTAATTTTAATTTTTAGTGTTGGGATGCTTTTTTTTCAAACAGAATAGAGGGAAGATGAATGACAATAATTTTGAAAAAAATATGTTTTTAAAAATAAATCGTTCGTTTTGGAAATAAATATAATATTTGTTATAATGTATAATATAATTGTATTTATATTATTATTAATTGGTAATTGGTTAGTTAGTTCATTGTCCTATCTCCCTGTACAATAGGTAACGTAGGTAGGTATTAAATTAGGTACCTATTTTAATAGTTTCTTATTTGTTTTTAAATACATTTTTTGTATAGTACCCTATTTAAAAAGTATTTAAAATAAATTTTTAAACAAATACTTTTATCTTTATTTAAATACATTTTGAAATGTATTTTTTACAAGTCTGTGTGTGTAGGTTATTTTGTATAATGTTAAATAATATTAATTATATTATATTTCTATTCGGTTCAAAAATACTATTTTTCATTTCAAATTAATTTTTCGCTGTGCCTACCGATTTAATATTTATGTATTAGCCACTATAATTGTCTAAATATATAACCAATATTGGTATGAAACTATGAATAATAAAATACGTTTAAATAACTGATATACCTAACATTTATTATATTATTTTTATGGTTGAAAGTTTATGTTTATACACCTACCGATATAATATTTAGGTATACCTACCTAGTTTTAAATCGTACCTAACTATTTCTTATTAGAGGAATATTTGAATACATTTTTATACATTCATTCAATTATGTATTCTGAATGCAATTAATAAGTATTATACTTACAAATTACTTTAAATACTTAACAATAATATTGTTGGAAGTCTCCGCAGGAAGTGTATTAACATGGTACATCATGTTATTTTTTTAATTATCATGATTAAATTTAAATCAAATTCTACAAAATGATAATATAGTGTCCGTGATTTTTGAATAGTTTTTCTTGTCATTTAAAAAACTATTATGAAATTCCAAATTTACAATCAATAATGACTACCTACCTACCTATAAATTTAATGTCGAAACTTTTCCAATTTATGATGATCGATATTACGACTATCTATCTTATCCAAAATAGTGTCTTTGTAAAAAAAAAAAAAAAATCTAAAATAATTTCCTCGCGTCGATTATTTATTGATTTGTTGGAAATGGAATTTAAAATTATTATAATTTATATGTTGTAATTTATTTAACTTGAAAACCAATGAACGAAATGACCAAATTGAAGTTCAGTTGCATTGCAGTTCATATTAGTTAGGTAGGTAGGTATTATATATATAAAAAAAAAAAATAACTATATATTTATTCAAACAAAAAATTAATTAATTCCATGATTTTATATGGGGTACTTACGTTTTATTAATTGTTGAGCATCTACCTATAATTATACAAGTAATGTCTAGTTAAAATATTTTAATATTTTTAATGCCACTAAAATCACGATTTTTGATAATTTAAAAAAATGAGTAAACGTTACTTATTAACCTAATCTATGGTTACCTATATAAAAATTGTTATATGTGGTTTACAGTTTAGGTCTATAATAGTATAATATTATTGTCACGTTAGCGGGATGAATTAATTACATTTATTAACTTTTATTAATTTAGAATTTTGTTTTGGTTTCACCTTACACTCGTCTAAATTTGGCGTTGATTTTCATCGTTAAATTGGTTGGAATCATTTGTTTACAGTATAACCGTTAACCAAATTAATTTTAAAAATTACACAGATCAGTACTGTTCTGGAAGAACCACCGTCGCAGCCAACGAACGCGGTGAACGATCTGCAGCATATCGTTCTGCTCGGCAAATGGTATCGCACTCAAGACAAGGAGACCCGTCGCCGGACAGACCACGGTTACAGCCTGTACCATTACAACCACAATCCGCAGTGTTACTATTATCCGTACAAACCGGCGCATATCAGTCACCAGACGGTCGAACACAAGCGTGTGTACGCCGTGCCGGACACACAGAGGCTTCACGCCGGCCACGAGATGCTACGACTGAGAACACCGCCCATCAAGATCAGAACTTTCACCGGTCCGGACGGGACGATGATAATCAGGACGACCACGTACAAGTACAAGTTCGTCCCGTTGGCTCGGTTATACGAGAACAACCGTCTGTACGGGCCGATTTTGTCGTCCCTTCCGGTCATCTTGTCCGGGTACGTATGTATTTTATTATAAGTAGATACCTACATTAATATTAAAATTATAACTTAACCTACGCGTTGTAGTGGTGATGGTGACTATTTTTAGAAAATATTTTTAACTAAAGTATTAATTATTTTGTTGAATTTTTTTTTTAATTATAACTAATATTATAATAAAAAAAAAAATAAAAAAAAAAAAGAATTAATACTCCTCCCGCAGAGATATAGGTGTGCAGATCATAGTGTTTAAATTTAATTAGAATTTGAATGCAATGATAAACCATTGCATTCGAAAAAACGATTCTGAGCGAAGTTTAGTCAGATAACGTAAGGTATTTGATTAATATATTGCCGTTTTTTCTAAGGCATATGGTCAATTTTGAAAAATTCAATAAATGACCTAAATAAAGTTAATCCACTTTCCAACTGGAAACATATGCATATGCTATTTGTGAAAATCGGAGCATTATTTCGGGTAGTAAAAGTGTCTTCCTAGGTGACTTCAAACATAAAAACAAAATACTAAAAATATCAACTTTAAACAGTTATAAAAAAATTAAGACAAGGAATTTTTCTAATGTTTTGAATTAATGTTAAGTAATATATAAATATATATCAGTAAAATTTTCAGACCTTAATGCAAAAAATTGCAAATTTTATCAAACATTATACCTATACAAAAAAACGAAAATTTTACAAAATATTCAAAGTCCTATATTATGTAGAAAAATTAACGTAACGGTTCAAAATTTTACCACATATATATAGTACAGGGGCGGTTCCAGGGGGGCCAAGGAGCCATGTCCCCCCAGGACTGTATTTAAAAAAATTGTATACTGTTAAAAACAAAATTACATTATTACGTATAATATAGTATGGTATAGTATGGTGGTAAAAATGTGTGTTTTTTTGTTATAAAGTTGTTCCAAAATTTTGACTTGGCAACCCCCCCCCCCCCCAACCAAGTATCTGGAACCACCCCTGACATAGTACTTATGTGAACACCCAATAAAACTCTCAACTCTCTAATGTCTAATGTAAAAATTGCACGACTTATCGTGAAATACCGAAATCGAATTCGTCGAAATTTTATTTTTTCACGAAAATGTTTTTTTGTCATTTTTTCTATCGAATTCGAATAGGGTCAATTTTGAGAAATTCGAAAAATGACCTAAATAAAGTACCTATCAACTATATCCACTTTCCAACCGGAAATATATGCTATTCGTCAAAATCGGACCATTATTTCGGGTAGTAAAAGTGTCTTCAGACATAAAAAAAAAAGACACACATCATTGTAAAATTAATACATTCTTCACTTCTCTCAGAATCTGAAATGAGAATGGCTACAGTGATTCTGGGTGGTCTAGTACCCTTGGACCTCCCGTTAATACGCCACTGATTATTTTATTCAAATTAATTTTATATATATACATAAGTATTATATTATTACAATAATAGCTAAATAAATAGTATTCAAATTAATTTTAAATCACATGACACACGAGACAATCTGTACGATATACCTAACTGTCAACCGTTTCGATTTATCAAAAAAGCTGACAGTCGATTAATCCCACTGTCGGCGTTTATTTCGGACATACCAGCACAAGAATTGTCATAGTTATGTCGCGGAAATTGAATTAATGTATGACAGAAATGTAAATAATCGTTCATCGACAGTTTACTGTCTTACATTTATTTCGACATGAAACTGTCGTCGTGTGACCAGAGCCTGATTTACAAATTTTAGGGCCTGGGGCAGGGCCTAAAATTGTGTGTACTACGACACTCTTAGTGCAGTACGAATAATAAAATGTGTAGTACGAAATTTTAAATTGTGTAGTTGATTATAGTCTTATTTTTTTCATTTTTGCATTATAAATAGATAGTATTATTTGAAAACCATATAATACATGAAATTTCAAAACTTAAAGTAGGTACGTCTATTTGAAAAAGCCAAGTTACTAGATAGATAATCAAAATAAATATTTTTTCAGAAATTAAAGTGTATTTTTAATAAATCGCTTCGTTCAGAATCTAAAATATATAATATATTATACTATTTTACTATAAATTAATGAATAAACGTGTAGTACGAAAAATTTTAAATTTTAGGCCCTGGCCTGGGGTAGTGGGGTTTTGATATTGTTACACTTGATTACATTTTACATCGACTTTTTCCTATATTAGGGACTATCGATAACTCATAAATGATGTCATCATATGATAATTTTTTAATTATTTCATTTTCATCTGTTAACAATGTCAGATTATCTAGCCTTACTTGAGATAAACACGATCTCAATCAAGTTTTTACTCAATTTAATAAAATATTTTATATTGCGTTAAAAATTAAAATAATAAAAAATTCTGGTCTTCAAAATAATTACAAATATTAACGAAAAATATGAGGCCATTCCAATTTGATGCCAGGTGACTAGTTACCTAGGTAGGTACTCGCTTAAAGCAGGCACTGCGTGTGACCTAAGCTTTAGCTGTCTAGAATCGCTCTAACTCACTTTGTAGTTTGTAGGTATTTAATTTTTAATAATATTTCATAACCATAGTCCGTATTTTATTATAAACATATGTATTAAAATAATAAACTAATACCACATTATATCAAAGTTTATCAGAGTTTGTATTTTCAATCTTACCTATATAACACAAACAAAACACAACAGTAAAATACAAATTTTACCAAGTTTTATTTTTTATCAAAAAGCTATTAGCAATCGCTAATCATTAGTCACGAGTTCACGACGAGCCAACGATATATTTGCATGGAACAAAGTGGTGGTCATATTGAATTGTAGTTATTCATTGGTGCCACCAGGAAAAGAAATAAAACTAAACTTTTAATTTTTCATACAACAAAAATTGTTTTGCGAGGGACAAACTTACTAGGATTGTATTAATGATAAACATAAAATGACCAAATCTTCATGATATATAAATGAGAACATGAAAAAATGATAGGTACATGAGAATGAATATCGTAGCGTTTTTATTTTTTTGATAACTTGTCTCAATCATTCCTAATAAATAAATAAAAAAAAACAACAAAAAACTGAATTTTCACATATTAAAATAACTTAACTAATGTTTAAATCAAAAAAATAAAAACGATACGACATTGCGTAATATACAAATTTGGTAAATACATCATTAATACAGCCTGTAGGTACCTATAAAAGTTTGTCCAGCTTGAAACATTTTTAATGCTCGAATTGAGTGGTGTACTGGTGTGGCGTCCTCTTAAAATAATTCAGGAATTATTTTATGGTAAAAGATAAAAGTAATATTTGGGGTGGGGGTACGCGGGGGGACGGAGTATCTCTTCTATTTATTATTTTTTTGAGTGTATATTAGGGGGACGCTAATTTTTTTGAGTCTGATGGTCCCCTTCTTTTTTATCTCCAAATTAACACTGATTATAAATATTCAAATAGTTGAATATAACCATATAGGTATCGCGTATAAATATTTTCTAAAATAATAATATATAAGTTTCCGAAGAAATATTAATTATTGAGAGAAATAAATTATTTAAATGTATTTTCGAAAATATTACTATCTAAGAGTTTAATTTTCTTTGAAAATATTCCACGCTTATAGTAATATTTCTACCACAGTACCTACTATCAGATTATCCAATAAATATTCGGTCTGCGTTATTGATATTAATTGTCCAACATTTATGGACAAGATAACTAGTTAAAATTTTTATCAAAAGAGTGGAGTAAAAATTTAATCGGGGCAAGTAATAATTGTTTTTAATGTCCCAAAAGTTACAAATGATTAATTTTTTCAAATTTACAATATTAAAAGCTTTATTGATATTGTTTATTTTAAATTTTCAAAATAAATACCAAATGTGTTTGAAATTTTATTTTCATTAATTATGAATAAGTATCCGCTAAGGAAAAAAAATTAATTATTTTTCAGTCGCTTTTAATAAATCAAATTTACTTTGAATTAAATGTTTACACTTTCCAATTTAAAATAAATACTCATTTATTGACTTGATTTTCCTAAAATAATTCTACTTAAACTTTATTTTCCTATTTAATATTAAATAATATGTAAATAGTAAATTTATATAAATACAAACTTTTTTTTTCAATATTATTAAGGAGACTAAAGAAATATATTTAAATGCTACATATAAAACTAGTCGATAAAAATTTTTAAACATAACTTTATAATTATAATATAATTTAACCATGCCTATAAAATATCTGTATTAATCTTTAAAAGATGATTATTTTAATATTAATATTTTGAGTTTTAATACCTAGGTAATTAAATATATTAGAAATATATATGGATCTTATATTAAAGTAATTTGAAAAAAATTGTATTTTCAATATATTTAAATATAAAAAGTATAAACATAACACATTGAGACCCATCCAATATTAAATATCTTTAATCTTATATATTATAATTATAAATAATAAGAAACATAATATATAGGTATTCAATAGGTTAACAATATACGAGTACAATGACCAAACCAAATGTTTGCCTAAAAACTTATGTAAGTAATGTATTGTTATAAAATATTAATATTGATATAACAAAAAAAAAAAAATAAATAATAATTTTAATTAAGTTAGAAATGTATTAATTTAACTAATATTTATTTATTGACAAAATAAGTCATTTCAACAAGAAAATATATATATAAATAACAGTGGTTTATTAATAAAAATGTGTACAGTAAATTATAAACATTTAACAAAAATATAAAGTTAACTTTTAATATTATAATATATAAATATAACATAATAATAAACATTTAAGATTAAAATAAATCATATAAGCAAATGAATAAATGTAGAAAAATTAATAAATTATTTTAGATTCTGAGCAAAGAAGTTTTACAATGATGTGCATCTTTTTTTTATGTCTGTAGACACTTTTACTAACCGAAATAATGCTCAGATTTTCAAGAATAGCTTATGTTTCCGGTTGGAAAGTGGATGTAGTAGGTACTTTATTTAGGTTATTATTCGAATTTCTCAAAATTGACCCTATTCGATAGAAAAAATGATGAAAAAACGGCATTTTCGTGATAAAATAAAATTTTGACAAATTCAATCAAGCAATTTTGAAGTTAAAGATTTGAAAAAATTATTGTATATTGACATACGTATTCTATATATGCGATACAATTTTGGAACCATTACATTAATTTTTCTACAAAGTATAGGACTTTGAATATTTTGTAAAATTCTCGTTTTTATGTATATAATGTTTGATAAAACTGGCAATTTTGGGTTTTAAGATCTGAACATTTTACTGAAGTATACTTACATATTGCTTAACATCATATCAAAATATTAGAAAAACCACAAGTCTCAATATATTTTTTTATAATTGTTTAAAATTAATATTTTTAGTTTAAACAAAAAACTTAAAATCCATACGAATATTCTTCTTATTTCTCAATACTTTTATAATAATAATTAATAGAATATCTAAAAAATTTGGAATTTTTTTATTGAAACATACTGACATAAATCTTAACGTATTTCTAAAATATTAGAAAAATGTCAAGACTCAATTTTTTTTTATAGGTGTTTAAAGTTGAAATTTCAGTAAAATCAATATTTAAAGTATTCATATAGATTTTTCTTATTATATTACAATAATGTTAAATAAAAATGACCAAAATTTATTAAAAATATTGAAAATTTTATTGATGCATAAATACATTTTACTTAACTCAGTTCCAATTAATTGTGAATTAATACATTTACGATTTTTCTTTATAGCTGTTTAAATTTAAAGTATAAAAAAGAAGAGCTGATAATCCTGTCGCAGGGATACAGGTGTGAAAATCATAGTGTTTAATAATAATTAGACTTTGAATGCAATAATAAACCATGGCATACGAAAAAGTATTTTTGAGCGAAGTTCTGTCAGGTGTGGACATTAAGGTGACACAGGATTTTATGAGCTTAGAATAGCTTTTTGACTTTTTATATTGAACTTAGAGACTTGAAAATTGTATAGAGCGTTCAATGTTTATTTATTTATTATATGTGTGATAAAACTTTGCGTTTTAAATATTTAATTAAAAATGTCAAAATTTTAATTAATATCTACATTATTAGATTGAACTGAATCGTTTTTTCGAATGCAATGGTTTATCATTGTATTCAAATTCTAATTAAAATTAATCACTATAATTTCCACACCTGTATCCCGGTGGCAGGATAATCAGTTCATTTTATACCTATATTATTTTATATATTTTATTTATTTATTTACGGAATAAATCCATTTACAATAGTATAATATATAGTGTTACAGTGTTAGTGTTATTATAAAATAATTTAAAAAAAAACAAACATTGAAGCTACTTCTAATTATTCAATTTTACAACATACTTTATTTTTATTTTTTAGTATGAATTTGATTTGGTTGCCATGAATATAAAATTGCAAGTAACAAATGTATTAATTAACCAATGAATATCTAGTTGAAAAATATTTGTGAAACAATTTGTTCTTGTTATTTAAAGTAATGTTTTTTCTATCATTAAATTCTGTTTTGTTATTTATTCAAATGTTATAAATCTACTACAAGTATACTTTTTAAATTAAAATTTAATATATTGTGTAAAAATTTGGAATAAAATCAAGTTAATTTTAATGTTGACGTGTAACTAATTTTATAAAGGTTTTGAATAATGATTAATATCACATTTAAATAATTTAAACAGAAAGTTAAATATTTATAAAAACAAACAATATTGATTGAAATTAATAATTGAAGTAAAATTTAATAATAATAAGTGAAAAAAGACATATCAAAATATATTGCATAATATATCTATATTGCATTATCATATAGATAATAATAAGCTGTACCTATAGAAATATAATTGTTTTTGTATTTATGAAAATAACATAGGAACTTGAAGTTCTACATAATTTTAAAATAAATTACTTTATAAAAATAAAAAAAAAATGTTAAAAATAAAGTTTTGTCATTACAGTAACAAATTAGTAATTATTCTAACTTTCCATCCAACATATTGAACACATAAATATATAACAAATCAGAATTTTTTTAAAAAAGATAGGTACTTAATTTGGTATATTAAGCTTATAAATTAAAAAAAAAAATTAGTTTATATTAATAAACTTAATGATACACAAATCTTGATACTAAATTTATAAAAATATATTATGATTAATATTTATAAATTTTTTTTTTTTTAATGTCAGTCTTAACTTAAATGATAAAATTCAAAATTATTAATTTTTTCAACACGAGGTAAAAAACACCTATTATCGTATAAAAGCCTAATGAATAGTTATAATTGTAATATTAAAGTAAGTTTTAGTATGTTTCTTTTATATTGCAATATTTGAAAAATAATTTAAAATTTACTCACAAGAATTTAAATATTTAATTAACTTGTTATTGTTGTAAAACTAAATGAAATAATTGGTAATATACTTTTAGTTTGAATTATAATTTAAGAGATAAATTATAAACAATTTTATTTGATAATAAATATTTATTGTTTGGCATACAAAAATAACTATTATAAAAAAGTAATTATAATTTAATTATATATCAAAATAATATTAATGTAAGTAATAAGAAATACATTATTATGTATTTATAAATTAATAATTACAGTAACAGTTTTCTTTAGACAAACAAATTATAAAGTGTATAAATATATATTTATAAAATATTTAACATCAAAGTCCACCAAAAATCAATTCACGTTCCAATTGCTTGGGGTCTGCAGATCCCTGAATGGGCTGGCAATGTGGATTGAAAACAGAGTATGCACTTAGAATGCCGTGATTTTTCTTTATTTTTGTTGTACTATAATAAATAGCAATTAGAGCAGAAATGGCAAAAAATATTGCACCAACTTCAGCAACTACAATCATCCAATACTGAACAGCAGCCCAAAACAAGAAAAAAGCCAAAGAGCAGTATAATTTTGCATTGCTTTTTTTTGTTTCTTTTGCAGGCAGATAGTTTAATGTAGAATCATCATCAGAATCATCAGAATCATCAGAATCATCACTAATAAAACTGACCGGTAGTAAAACTTTATTACGTTGTACTGTTGGTGTTACAGTAGTATCAATGTCTTGAATTAAAATTCTTTTTTTTTCATTAGTTGGAGAAACCAGTGGTGTGTCAGATGGTAGAATCTAGAATTATAGATTAATTAAATTAAAAATTAATACTGATAAAAAATTTAATTTAATTTGTAAAATACTGATAAGTTTTATTATAAAACAGTTAATACTAATATTAGATATTTTTAAATCAGTATAATTATATTATGTTAATAAAAATATATTTGTTCAAATTATCTATCCTTAAATTTAAAATTTTCCATCTAATTTAAAATTGATATCACTTTAAAATATTTTAAATATAAATATATGTATATTATTACTGAAAGTAATTAATTAATCTATAAATTGTTATATTATTTATTTAATATAACCTTATTTTACTAATTAAAAACATTAATTGTAAATATTTGATATGTTAAGAAGTTGAATTAAAAATTAATTTCATGTAAGTTCATAGAAGTTCTAAACATGTAAAATATTTAATTATATCCGTTGAATATTGATTGTTTCATTTTGCACCTTATAATAAAATTAAAATAAATAAGTAAAGAGACAAATAACTTAAAGTAAAAACTATACTCGAAACTATATAACTTTTAAATTATCTAACAATATGTTAATAATTTAAAATAACAATACAAATTATATACATCTCTAAGTAAATAATTTATACATAATTAATTATTAAAAAATAATAGTTATAGATTTCAAAAATTTAATTTTTCTTGCGTTTTATTTTAATTATTTAAAGTTGAAATACAAAAATTACTAGGTAAACAATAAACATAAATTAATAGATTATAAAAACTATACTTTCGAGTAATAAGTAATGTTTAAATTACAGTCAATATATTCAAAATTATATAAAAAAAAATTTATAAAACAACAATATAATTAGCAGTCAATTGACCTAATCATGTAATGAACTCACTGGAACATTAGTATTCTCTTCGTTGGTAGAGTTATCTCTGTTTCTAAATTCCTTGAGCTGTGAAGTAACTGATTTTGGTAATGGTTTAATCATTATTCTTTTTCTAGGAGACATTGTTATCATTTCAATTTCAATCAGAATATCAACATATTATACCTAGTTAATAAAATAATATATAAATACAATAAATTCAAATTAGTTACAACAATATTTGAATTCAAAACATAATAGGTATATTTTTAGCCAAATTTTATTAGTGTACATGATTATTTAATTATTAATAATTGTTTGTTAGATTAATCAAATGCCTGAATGAAATTGTTCTCACTTGATGGTTACAAATTTTTAAAATATTGAAAAGGTAAATTATTAGTTTTTATTTCATTATATCTTTAATCTTTAATGGCAATCTATATCAAAATTTATACGGTATAACAGAATATGATTGTAATTTAGAAACCTTTTAAATCTATGTTACAAAGATAAATCATTTATTTGGAAATAAACTAAAAAATATAAAAATGTGAAAATATGTATAATTAAAATACCACTTTCCTGTTTCACAATGGGTGTAAAAATATTTAAGCAATTAAATGCACTTGTCCACGTTACTCCTTTTTACTATAGATATTGGATAATATCAGTTTTAAAGACTTCAAGTGTTGTTCAATAAACATCTGGATACAGTAAGGTAGGTTACGAAGAATGAATCGATTGTAGGAAATATGTTGACAAGGTCCTAGTTGGGGTTAAAGGGGCACTTGATTAAAAATATTTACAAATGATCAATCAAAACAATGGGAGAACGATTGAAATAAAAAATGCGAGTAACGATCTGTAATTCTTCACTTTTATGAACAACTCGATTAAAATGTTTTTAATGAAACCGATTTCTTAGAGTCAGAAAAATAAAAGCGTGTGTTCAGTCTGTGATCGAAACGCCGTTAAAAGACGAGATTTTCCGCCAGCCGAAAATCCGGACGATACTTGATTCTGTATTCTTTGATGAAAAATGTCTATCGGATGAAACGACAAAATACGTCAATGGAAATCTAAAATATGGATAACAATTGAAATATGACATTCGTCTAAAACGTTCTTATATAATATAGGTAATACGTTGTGTGATTTGCGAGAAAACATTCCATCTGGTTGTTATCCGAATTAAACAGACCACGTCTCTATGGCTATCGGTTGTAAGAATATTTATATAATTAGTACCTATTGTAAATTTTATCCAAATTATTAATCGTCGACAACTCATAACGAATCGTTCGCATTTTGTGACATCCAACGAAACGATAAAAAATTATGTACATAATGTTCTGTGGACAGGTTAAAAAAAAAAAGTACTCACCGTCACCACAGTGTGTTGTCCAACGTTCACGTCCAAAATGTTATGACTTACAAGAAATAAAAAATATAAAATTCCGCTAAGTATTAACTATTAAGTAATGTTCCCGGCGTTGTTTTTGTTATCATCATCAAAACTTGTAGAATTCGTTGTTAATTCGTGATACCACTACTTGTAGAGTCCTTGGCGGTTCAATCCGTAGACAGCCTGCAGTACACGGTGATGACGGTAATGTGTAAATCAAACCACGGTAATAATGTACAAAACATAGAGTAAGGTTACTCTATGGTACAAAACGAAATGTAAGATGTAGCACTGTGCAAGCACAGAATATATCAAACCAGAAGGCGTGCTGAAAATGTAAACAAACAAATTCAACCTCACGTAATAGTGACAACATTATTAAAATGAAATTATTGTACACTCATTTTATCATAATATTGTAACAAATATTACAATATTACGTAGTGTTGTTAAACGATGATTTACCATAAATAGTGATGTAAAATTTTAGAAATTTAATATTCTAGAAATTTCAAAAGAGAAATTTCTGAAATTTACAAATTTAATTAAATTTATCAATAGAGCTTATTTTAAGTCTTTAGGTGTATAAATATTATTAATATATAAATTATAATATTTATTATTAAAACATTAGAAAAATATACTATTCAAATTTTATTAATTTAATATTCAAATATTTTATTTTTAAAATATAAAAAAATAAAAAATAAACCTAATACACAGTTAATAAAAATTAAAAATCAGAATCTGATGTTGAAGTATAATTTTTTTAAATAAATATCAGATATTCTTAATTCTTATCTTTCATAATATATTATGTTTCATTCGCGGTATCAATTGCTTCATTATCAAAATAAAATTAATGTAAATAAAAAGGAATATTACAATTTTTCCAAAGGTAGAAATTTCCTACTTACATCACTAACCATAAAACATATCAAATTAGTGCAATTAAATATTATAAACGTTTATAGTATTTGGTTCAATACACGGCACAGATATCTATACTAGATATCTGTGATACACGGCCTTACATCTACATGTCGTTGATATGTTAGATGTTGATAAATGTTTACGAATTTTAATCGTTAAATTATGGTAACATAAATTAATTATTTTTGTGGATTGGCAACACAGTCAATACGAGAATTATTGTATCAAAATTATTATAATTTTTCATCCTACTGCCTTTCACTGGGACTGTGGTAGTATTATTATGAGTATTCCATTTATCATATATAGTTCAATGGTTGATACCACGGTTGTAGATACTTACCACGGTTGTATAGTATCTACAGCCGTACCCAATCAAATGTAATAACAAAATGAAAACACACATTGGCAGTTAGATCTTAGAGACAGATCTTAGAGATGGCATTTCATGTTACTGACAATGGCGTAAATAATCAGTAAGCAGTGATTGGAAATTTGGAAAAACAATACTAGTATAGTATACTGTATACTACTTATTATAAGAAATAATGTTAATTTTATTTGTGTAAAAATAAATTGAAAATATGAGTTCTTCCGTGAAAAAAATTAGGTAAGATTGACGTTAATTTTATGAATTACTTTAATTGAGTCTATTGATAAAATAACAACATTGATATTTTCTATATAATTATTATTTTGTAATTAAAATGTTAACATCTAATCAACAATATTGTGTTGTGAGAAAAAAAATTATTTTTTGTATATTTAAACCAAATATCAGTGTTGGTGTTGTAAACCAGAAATCCCAAAATATAAATTTATTTTATATTGCGATAAATATAATAAAATATACAAGATTAAAGGCTCGGGCACACAGAAAGCGGTCTGCTGCGGCGGTCAGCGGTCGCGGATTGTCGCGGCGGTTGGCGATCTGGTATCGCCACACTCATAAGCGGTCTTGTCTAAAAACATGATATTTACCAGTGACGATATCCACCTGCGGTTGTAGTTATATAGTTACAAATCAACGATATTTTTCAGTGTTTTTTTCATTATATTATTATTTATTCAATATGTCAAGTTCTGACGAAGAGCAACTTCTTCTTCTACTTGCCCTTCAAAATAAAAGAAAAAGACAATGTTGGGTGTATGAAATAAATACGAAAAGAATATATAGGTAGGTAATTAAAAATGGATCGCAAGTTGCCCGCGCGGTAATCTGTAATTTTGTACGACTTTGTCGCCTGTCGTCGCGATCTGAACTGTCCCGCCGCCACAGACCGCCTTCTGTGTGACGGGGATAATGCGATGTTACGTAATACAACTTTACCGCCTTACCTATCAGCAGACCGCGTTCTGTGTGCCCGAGCCTTAATACTACAACTACCTAATACAAAATAATTGTATTGTACATTCATTTATAATATTTTATAGACATTTTAAACATTTTTTTTTAATCTTATGTTTTAGGCTATCCCAAGAGCCGGTTGATGATTTAGATATTTGCGGTATTATCAAGTTTCCATCTAAAAATATGGTTGAAATGTTTAATGAAATGAGAATGTACTTTTATTCAAATGACTGTTTACATAAATTAGATTTTACTTAACTATTCATTGTTTTTATTGCAGAAATAATCAGTTATGTGACATTAAAATTGTTGCAAATAATGGTGATGAGTTTTTGGCCCATAAAGTTTTTCTTGCAGCTAATAGTGAATACTTTAATATTATGTTTAATAGTGGATTTAAAGAGTCTACAGAATCAGAAATCATAATTCATGAATTAGATCCACACATATTATATATGTTATTGAACTCTATGTACACAACAGAATTAATTATTACTGAAAAGTATATTCAAGTAAGTTAATTTTTTACTTTTAATACACTAAAGAAATTATAAACGCGAAACTTTTTACATACAGTTAGTTTCAAAAATTAGTTTCATGTTTATCCATACATTTAAGAAACTTTAATATTAGAAAAATGTCTTATGAAAATGATGATTCTGTTCTAGTGGTGGACACAAAGAGTTTGAAAAAATATTGTATGCATCTTATTCTTTATAATTTTTCTGCTGTGTGACTCACCTTGATTATAAATCGTTGATCAAAGTCAGCTATTTTATTATTTAAGATGTGTTTTATTATATTAGATTTTTCTTATTATTCTTTGAAAGAATAATTAGGGGGTAAATTTAGCTCATTACATTTTGTATTTCTTATTAATAAATACGAAATAGTTTTTTAATTGAACTTAGAGACTGATAAATGTAAAAAAATTAATCAATACATATAATATCTGATGAACTTCACTCAAAAACTTATTTCAAAATGTAATGATTTATTATATTGGTGTTGAGTCACTTGTAGAATTTTATTAAATAAAAATAGACATTGGGTATTTTTATTTAGTAATGATTTATATTGATTATAATAATTTGTATGGACACAATTTCTTCAGTAATGTTCATGTAAATGGTAAATTAACGGTTTTTACCCATGAATTTAAAATTGTTTTAGAATAATGTTCATAACTATCTTACTTCCAAAGTTATCTCAATTATTTAGTTATATAATTTATACTCTTAAAATTTTATAAATAAATGGAAATTAATTTTAATGTAGTAAGTGTTATTTAATTATTATAAATGAACCAATCTTAACATTAATAATTATTACAAAAATTACTTAAATTGTGTGCAGGAAATTCTAACTGGGATTTGTCTATTACAATTAAATGAAAAAGTTTGTAATGATTGTGTTGATATATTTAAATCATACATTCATGTCTCAAACTGCTTCAATATGATAGAAATGGCAAACTGTCTTGGATTAAATGATTTTGAGTTATTTTGTTTGGATTATATTTTAGTAAACTATAAGTAAGTACTATGTGAACATACTTAAATAAAATTATATTGTTTGTTTAAATTAATCTTAAATTAAATTGAATATTAATTAAAAAATGTATAATTCATTTTACTTACCATATTTTTAAAAGTTATTAAGTGTATGTAATGATATAAATTTAAAAGTATTACTGTTATTATTAGCCTATCCAGTATAATATTATGGGGGAGGGGGGGTCAAAAATAAAAATATTCAAATCAAGTCAAAATAATATTATTATATTATGTACAAATTAAAATATAACTGTAAAATTAAAAATATATTTTTTAAAACAAAAATGTTTTCACATAACATTTTGATATTACAATTGAAAATCATTCGGTAAGTCTGTAACATGGTACATTATCATTATGGTGATAACATGACAGTCGGTAACAGAATAAAATAGATAGGCACGGCAGCAGCATTTAAAACCTTGTCTATGGGAGTGATAATAAAAGTGGTTGTTTATTTTTATAAAATTATAATAAATAGCTTGGTGTGTCGCGTTGGGCAACCGACACCGGAAAGGAAACACACATGTGATTAGTTTGAGAAACAACATTATTAGCATCAAGTTTTCTTAGTTATTATTTATAATTGGGTTTCTGTCACATGCTAATTCTAATGATGATAAACACGATGTTTTGTCTATGTTTAAATTTATTTTGGTTATTTTTATAAAATATAAAATTTAATTCCCCTGAATCAATGGGAGGGGTTAGGTAGATAGAAAATCCCTATCATCTCCCCCCCTGGGCATGCCATTGACTTTAATACTTATAAATTAAGTTTTAATAATAATATAAGTCATATTAATCATTATGCATCATAT
The DNA here is from genome assembly GCA_021307375.1 of Tetraneura akinire. Classification (NCBI taxonomy): domain Eukaryota; kingdom Metazoa; phylum Arthropoda; class Insecta; order Hemiptera; family Aphididae; genus Tetraneura; species Tetraneura akinire. Next base: position 403,991 of record JAIUCT010000088.1, read on the forward strand.
AACTAGACTTGGTAATTTTATATTATATGAAATATATTTATATTTATAATTAATACTAAATGTAACTAATCTATATTTATTTTATAGACAAGTAACTGAAAATGAAGAATTTGTATTAATTCATTTCGATCAAATATTAACAATTATTAAAAATAATGGTTTGTGTTCTAAAGAAGAAGTAGTAAGTAGATCATTAAATGTTGAAAGCATAATTTATTTTTTATTATTGGCAATAAAGTGATAAATACAAATTATATATTCATTTATAATCAGAGTCTTAAAACGTGAACAATAACAAATATTGTGTTGTGAATCATTCTTTTTTTATACATAACTGCAAGTTCTCAGCTTAGGATAACATTCTATTTTAGACTCCTAGTTGTTTCTGTTTACTAGTTTATAGGAATTTGTATTCTCTATTACGTTTTTTCCCTTGATCATTCATATCATAAATGTATTTGTATTAATGTATTATAGTAATATTTATACCACTATCACTTAATCTATCTAATGTTACCAGAAATAAATAAAAATTTTATTAATGGCAATATTTTTACTATGAAAAATTTGTGTTAAATAGATTATTATTATTTTATATAGAAATTTATATTTTTAAATTATTTAATTATTTACAATAAAATATTGAAATTAATTTCTTAAATTACTTTTATTTTTGTATAAGGAAATATAGGTACTTATCAATTATCGCAACTATGTGGTATATTGCAGTTCATTATTTAAAATAATTTTTTTGCTTTACTTGAACTTTTGATTTGAATTACATTTTAAACATGTTATGGCCTATAACATTACATACATAATATTGTAATAATATTTCATATATTTTGTTTGTATTATGAAAATTTTCAAAATAAAATATTAAAAATTAATGGTTTACATCAAGTTACAAGCATATACTTTTGTATTATATTACTTTTACAGCGAATACGCTAATAAACAAAATACTGAATTAGGTACCATGTACTCCACTAAAATTACTGCTACCAATAAACCAATTTTCAACACAAATTTGAATGAAAATGAACCACATTTGAGTAGTCACAATAACCAATAAGAACCAAAATATATATTTAAATATTTTTTAGGTGTATTTATCTGTCATGAAATGGATTAAGCATGATTTAGATAATCGTTTAAAACATCTACCAGAATTATTGGAATATGTCCGTTTACCACTTGTTTCCCCAGAATTTTTGAAAAATATTGATACTGAACCACTTCTTTTGAGCAATGATTGTAACTATAATATTTTTAATTTTTATTAAAAAAAATGTTATTTATTTATAATTGTTTTCATATTTTTAATAGGCATGAGATATTTAAATGAAGCATATTCTTTTCAAACAGTACGTGGTACTAGATTGGAAGTATCAAGTTCTATTCGTACTCAAGATCGTTCAAATTATGCTGAGGTTAGTATTAAAAATATTTGCAATCAAATGATGTAATATGAAGTTACAAAAAAATATAAAATTTCTAGTTAGAAATGATTAAAATACTTATTTTAGTTGTTTTTCACTATTATACTAATTTTTATGTTCTATCATAAAACAGTATATGATATGTCATAAGCATAACCATTTGATGAAATCATTAATTTTATGAAAATTTAACAACTTCATAAAACAAAATCCTTTTATTTACCTAGTAATAATTGGCTCCGTTTTTTATAATGAATAATAATTGTAATGACTAGAGACCGGAACTATATGCGCTAAAAAGGATTGAAATATGCATGATAAAAATGGCAAAATATGCTTCAATATGCACCATAACTTTTAAAATATACACTATATGCATTATAAAATTTATAGGAAATTAAAATAAAAAAAAATTTTTTTTTCAAATCTAAACTATATTTTTTATTGTTAAGTTGGTATATATCTACATAATAAAATAAATATTGATTAAAAAAATCACAATTTTATTTATTAAAAAGTGTTTAAAATATGAACAAAAAAATATAATAATATATAACAAATTTTAGTAGATTTTAAAATATTAAAATAATTATTTTGATATTGATGAAACATAGGATCTTTTTCAATATTTTAAAAATAAAACTAAACACAAGAATAAAAAAGAGCTGATACTCCTGCCGCATAGGATACAGGTGTGCGAATCATAGCGTTTAATTTTAATTAGAATTTGAATGCAATGATAAACCATTGCATTGTAATAAACGATTCTGAGCGAAGTTCAGTCAGATTATAATTTTCGTAAGGAAGCAGTTCACACTATCTTCTAAAAAATGTATGTTTTTTTTTATTTATATATCGTCAATGATTTAAAATGTGTTATTTTATTAAAAATGAAAAATGATTAAATTATTTTATTATTTATAAATTAATATTTTGATATTCTTTTTGTTTAAACAAACAGATTATTCTATTTAAATATTCATAACATGATTTTTATGTAGAATTTCCATAAATATTAGGTTAGGTTAGGTTTTCATGAAAAATATATTACCCGTATTTAAAATAATTATATCGGTGAAATATTCGGCATATCGTATTCATACTCTCATTTTAGGTGAAATTTTGGTACCGGTGGAATTTACATTAATTTGTGTAGGTAAAAAAACCGTACCGGTAGAATTTACATGTTTTAAATTTGACCCTAAAATTGACTACCTGGAAATCGGTGGAATATACATGCACCCAACCATAAGTATGTTAAACAAGAAAAAAATATTTTTCAATTATCAAATTTCTTCTGTAAAATAATTTCAAAATTAATTTTTTATGAACATAATATGCATTTTTAAATGTATAGAAGACAGAAAAGAGTAAAAAAATATTAAAGTATAAAATATGCTAATTATAAGCTTTAATTAAAATCAGTTAGATTTGAATCGCCCACATTTCAAACCCTCTATATCGTGCATATACTCAGTATGAATATGCAATTGCATATAATTCCGGTCTCTAGTAATGACTAATGATGGATGTATAATTTATTCGTTAACGGGCGCATGTTCAAAAAAATTTGTGGGGAGGGCTCATAAGTTTTTAAACATTTTATGTATTCAATAAGGAGATATATAATTTGTTACTAAAGTTTTAATAAAAATATAAAAAACAATTATAATCTAATGGATGAAAAGTATTTTAAAAAAAATTGTTCATTTAATATAATATATTGATTCTATTAATAAATTAAATATATTCTTTTAATAATTTTATTATATAAATTTCAAATAAAATTTGATCAAAAATAAAAAATAAAAGAAGAGCTGATACTGGTGTGAATAAGATAGTGTTGTATTTTAATTAAAATTTGATTGCAATGATAAATCATCGTATTCAAAAAATCGATTTTGAATAAAGTTCAGTCAGACATGGACATTTAGAGGACTTATTTAGGGAATTTTTGGGTTCTTCATCTTCATCAATTAATGATATAAATATATTATTTGTTACAGTACACATTAATAATAAGTAACAGTGGTAAAAAACATTTACCTATGTTATTTAATTATGAGACCGGAAACTGGAAAATAATGCCAGGGAGATTACCTATCTATTCAGGTGCTTCTCTAATGATGTTGGAAGATGGAAGAATTCTTAATGTTGGTGGTTTGCATTCGAATCAATTTACTGATGAGCAGTTGGAGAGAGGCTATCCATGGCATTTGGAATTTTATGAAGAAAATGTAGATACAGGTGTAATGCCGATGAATAAAGCCAGCATCTATGATTTTTCTAATGACAGATGGTTAGATATTGCACCAATGCTTGGAATTCATAGTATGAGCAAAGTTGTTCAAATTGGTGTTCGTGTTTATGTGGTATAATAAATTTAAAATTAAATAATATTTTTATATTTATAATAAAAATATAATATACTTAACGTAATTTTCAGATTGGAAGTTATCGTAGCGAATATTATAATATTGAATTAAATAAATGGTTTTCAATGAATTCAATAGTATTTGAAGGATTATGTCATGAAGTTATTGTTCTTAACGGATTAATTTATGCTGTAAGAAGATAATTATAAATATTTATATAATAATAATATAGAATATCCATTATTTCAATCATGGCAATAGTTATTTTGGTTTATAACAATGTATTGCCTTTTTTTATATGTTTGAAGTCACTTTTACTATATTTCATGATATTTTAGGCAATTTTAAAGTTGGAGACTTGAAAAATTTATTGGGTGTTCACATAGACACTATATGTAAATATATATATATATATATATATATATAATCAAATTTTGGAACCATTATGTTAATTTTTCTACAAAATATAGGACTTTGAATATTTCATAAAATTCTTGTTTTTATGTATATAATGTTTGATAAAAATTTTTGATAGCTGTTTAAAGTTGATATTTTTAGTTTAAACAAAAATCTTAGAATCCAAACAAATATTCTTCTTATTATTTCTCAATTTTTTTACAATAGAAATGAATAGAAAAACCAAAAAAATTGGAAAATTTTTGAAAATGTTGTAGCATACTGATATATATCTTAACTTATTCCAAAATATTAGAAAAATCTCAAGAATCAATTTTTATTTTTTTTATAGGTGTTTAAAGTTGAAATTTCAGTAAAATCAATATTTAAAGTATTTATATGGATTTTTCTTATTATATTACATTATTTTACAATAATGTTAAATAAAATTGACAAACATTTTTTAAAAATTTTGAAAAATTTTATTGAAGCTTAAATACATTTTACTTAACTCAGTTCCAATTCATTGTGAATTACAATTACAATTTTTTTTTTATATAGCTTTTTAAAGTATAAAAAATCAAGGGAAGAGATAATGGTGTGGAAGGGATATGGGTGTAAAGAGGATAGCATTAAATTTTGATTACAATTTAAACGCAATGATAAACCATTAATTCAAAAAACGATTCTAAGTGAAGTAGTATCAGATTTGGATATTTAGGTTACTCATTTATGGGTTTTATGATAAATTATTTATATTGAATGTAAAGACTGATAAATGTAAAAATTTTAATTCGTACTTCTATTATCTAAAGAACTTGCTCAGAATCATTTTTCAAATTGTAATCATATTATGTATCTCTTCCACAACAGTATCCCTTCCCTTGCTTTTTCTATTTAATATTTTAAAAAATATAAAAAAAGATTCAACCCTGGTGTAATTTATATACACATTTTAAAATTATATTTGTCATATATAAAAGAACTAAAATAATAATAAATAAATATGATATATATATATAATAAAATAGTTTCTATTTTTTTTTTTTTTTTTTTTTTAATTCTAATTATTAGAATAATGTTAGAATAATGTAAAAAGTACACAAACATACTTATATCATACTCTTACTTAAACTTTAAAAGTCTATAGATTTTATAGTTAAATATTATTTGCATACATACATAATACGAATATAAGTCAAAAGTTTTTTTTAAAAAAAATTAAGTTTCAAGTTATGAAAATTATCATTTATAAATTTATTTGTGAGTTTAAGTTTCACCTAAAGTTATTGAAAATTATGGAACACTATAATATAATATGATCAATATTTTATGCTACATAAATTGTGGAAATTACACATGTTTTAAATATATTTCAATTATGTTTATAATTTAAATGTTGATCATTCTGTGTAAATAATTATATTTTTATAATGTATGTACAATGTAAAATTATTTATTTAAAATTATTTTATTTTTTAATTATTAGGTTGGAGGAAAAAGGAATAGAATGGAACTAGATGAAGTTCGTTTTTATGATCCTGATGAGGATATGTGGACAATTGGAAAACCCATGTTACATAAAAGAGCATCCCCTTCACTTTGTGTATTTAAAAATTGTTTATATGCTATAGGAGGTTGGAGATATCCGAATGACCATTTGGATTCAGTGGAAAAATATGATCCAGCAACTAAAACTTGGAAAGAAGTGGCAAGTTTAAATATAGGTAGATTTAGAGCAGGTAATTTTATTTTTATTTATTTTTATTGAATTAAAATATAGAAATATTATAATTATGTGCATTATTCTATAGGTGTTGTTGTTATGAATGGACAGATTTATGTATTTGGTGGGGTCAACAGTAATTTTACTATTGAATCATACTGCCCTTACAAAAATAAATGGTCCATATTGGTACCAAAAATACCAAATATCCTTGGTTCTAACAGTATGTGTCAAGCATACGTTGTGAAACCAAACATTCAAAATAAGTTTTTGATATGACTGATAAAATAAATTTGTAATCTAATACAATTCCTATTTTTTAGTTTTATATTATAAGATTATAATCACTAATTATTATAACACATTATTATAATATAATATGTTTTTATATTTAGTTTTATATTATTTGATGATACAATAAATACAAAAATAACCTTTTATTTATTTTTTTTTTTTTTAAGTTATTCCTTTTGAAGTTTAAATCAAAAATATTTACAAGGCCATAATACTCTGTATATCATAAATTATTCAATGATGTTCTTTGCTCCATTTGATTGTTTGTCTCAAACATTATGGATTGAATTTAACTATATTATATTAGTTATACATAGACTAAGGGAGCAGAAGGGCGCAACCTCAAGTCTCACACCGTTATTGGGCTTTCCCAGACAAAAATTAAGAATTCTAAATATCATTGACACAAAAATATATATCATAAAATATTAAGTAAATAATTAAGTTACAAGACCGTGGATTAGATTTAATTAAAAAGTTTATATCTCAGAAAATATTAATTATATATTATATTTTAATTTTTGTAAAACCAAACAGAACTTGTTAATATAAGGAGTAAAAATGTGAATCATATTTTAATTTCCAAATTTAGTTTTTTTTTAAGAATAAACCGTTTACCCCACATTTACACTAGGTAAGAAAATTGTCCTCTTAACTCTCATGCACAAAACCAAATGTTTTTTTACTTACTCTAAATTAATAAATATAAAACTGCTATGAATTATCTGTAGCAGTTTTTTTTTTTTTTTTATATAGAATTAAATGTAAAAAATAAATGTAAATAAAGACAAAAAACAATTTTAGTGTTAAATTTTATACAATTTTAGTGTACAAAATATTATATTTATAAATATAAAAAGACGAGCTGAAAGACTCATTTCAAGAAACATTTCATAGAAAAATTAAAGTAACTGTTCCAAAACCAAAATTTTACCACCATATATATATAGTACCTACCTATGTGAACACCCAATAAAATTTTCAAGTAGATATATATATCGTAGAATGACATAATAAATTAAAGCTATTAGCTATACAATATAATAATAATAGATCAATAGTCAATAGGTACAACAAATCTAAATATAAAAGAATTATAAATATTAGGAAAAGAAATCAAAATATTAGTTAACAGAATAATTACCACTATATAATAGAGTATTTATTAGGGAGTTTAGCATGTAGGTTAGTAGGTATCTTAGAGAAGAATGAGGAATATAAAATAAACACGGATCTCTTATAGCATGAACATTAACTTTTAATTTAATATTTTAATGAGACTTAAATTATGAGTGTCATCAATTGTATTATTTAATATTTTTTTCAAAAAAAAAAAATAATATACAGGCAAGATACTTTTCTTCGATCAATTAATGGCTTAAGATTTAAAAAATTAGATACTAATATTATTATAATCAGAATGAGGTGTCCTAGCAATATTAAATTTAAAGCTTATAAACTAAAAATTTGTTTTGCATTGATTCAATATGGTTTGAAATACCAATACCATTAGTGGCCCTTGTCCCAAATAATTGTAACATATTTAATTACAGGTGTAAAGAGGATAATGTTGTATCTCTTTCCTTCCTTTTTTACACTTTCACTCTTTACAGCTATAAAAAAAAAAAAATAACGTAAATGTAATAATTCATAAATCATAATTAATTGGAACTTCAAAATTTTTAAAAAATTTTTACAATTTTATTTACCAATATTGTAAAATATTGGAAATGGAATATAATAAGAAAAGTCTATATAAATAGGTACTTTAAATATTGATTTTACTGAAGTTTCAACGTTAATCACCTTTAAAAGAAAATTGAGTCTTGAAATTTTCCTAATATTGAAGATAATAAAATATGAGGAACGTTAAGATATATAGGTATAATATATCAGTATGCTTCAATACAATTTTCAATAATTTTCCAAATTTTTTGACTTTTCTATTAATTTTTATTGTAAAAATATTGAGAAATAATAAGAATTTAGAATACTTGTATGGATTTTAAGATTCTCGTTTAAAATTTAAACGGCCTTAAAAAAAAAAAAAAAAAAAAAATAGGTACTAGGATTTTTCTAATATTTTTATATGATGTTACGTAATATGCAAGTAGGTATACTTCAGTAAAATTTTCAGACCTTAATGCCAAAAATTGCCAATTTTATTAAACATTATATTTCCAAATTTTTACCACGTATATATTGTACCTATGTGAAGTATGTGAACACCCAATAATTCAAGCGTCTAACTATAAAATTGGCCGAGTTATCGAGAAATATTGAATTTGATTCGTCGAAATTTCAGTTTTTGTAATAAACGCCGTTTTTTTCTTTGTTATTTTTTCGTCGTTTTTTCTCAAACATATACTATAGGTACTCGTATAAAACATTTTAAATAGTCAGATATAAAATATAATAAAAAAAAGAAAATTGATTTACATCATCATACCTTCATATACAGATGTCAAACTATATTTAATAACGTTTTAGATTAATTTTAAAATATGGTTTATTAAAATTCAAACGTTTATCGAATGTCGTCTTTTTCGTTTTCCCAAAAACCGTTTTTTTTTTTTTTGTTATTTTATTTTTTTTTTTTTAATAATCCTCTACCATTTAAACAACTAGCCGGGTAAAATGTAGTGTCTATTACAGCATTATACACTTATCTACTCACTATAGATACGAGTATCTATAACAAACCGTAAACAAATAATAGACAAATACGCTAACAGTTCCAAGTTCGTTAATAAAAATAAAAATATATAAACAAAATTCGACGCAAACAAATTTCAACACAGCAAAACAGTAAAAAATTTACTAACCAATTTCAAATATGTCCAAATCAAATTACGTAAGTGACGTTATATACATAACGGAATAGGACATTTCGGCACGAGCAAAATTTCTACACCGAAGTCGTTATAATATTATAAAAAAAAAAAAAAAAAAAAAAAAAAACATATTTTATACGATAAATGTTATTTTATTTGTTATTTAATCAATTATTAATTGAAAATACATTCGATATACAGTATTACAAAAGTATAAAAAATTAAAATTAATGATATTAAATAGGTACCTATTACATTTATTTTAAAGTAATATTTTAATCCGTTCCTTTTAAGTATAATCGATACAATTTCTATTAGTATGATCGGTTACAATTTTACGTAATCGCCGATTCAGGTCAGTGTATTTTTTTTATTATTTAGGGGGACTCTCTCTCCAGCAGTTAGTTGTCATTAATTTGATCGTTGCCTATTTGAATTATTTTCAAGCAATTTATATAAGTCTAAATTTTCGGATTGCACATCAGCATCCATTTCAATATTTCAATGTCCTATTCGCCACCTCAGCATGATTATTTGTTATATTTTTGTGAATTTAAAACTCTCATACCTATATATTGGTATAGAGCCAATGAATCGTCTGCTAATTTAAGATCTTCTAATTTTACAAAAGCCAGTGATATAATCATTTTTACTAAAATGGAAAAATCCGCATCATTATTGTATCGATTAGTGAGATTTAATTCGCCAATTAATTTTTTTAAATTTTTGTCCATTATTAGTTCAGTATAGTATATTTTTATTATAAATACTCGTAATATAGATGTAGGGATTTTGCCTCCATGAAATAATTAAAAAAATTCTAGCACCCCTAATGTACTAAATAAATTTAAAGTCCTCCGTTGGTTTTTACATTACGTGGGAATTGGCTATATTTAAATAGATCGCTTTACAACATGTACAATATAGATAATATATTGGCGCCAAAATTTCCCTGTGCCGAAATGTCCTATATCCATACACACAACACACCAGGCATTTTTTGTGGCATTGTGTTGTGTGTTTATTTATCATAAATACGGCAAAATTACGAACTACCTAGGTAGGTACCTACTGGAAAATTATCAGAGCCTAGACCTAGAGGATGCGGTCATGGGCGTAAATTGCTCCTTAAAATGTTTAAGTAGGTCATCATTGCCCCTCTTGACTTCTTAAAGAAGTTTAAAAACTGTAATAATAAATAACTATTTAACTTGCCTATTAAGTATATTAATACAAATAATATTAAATATTATCATTTTGAAAAATATAGTTTTAAAGATTACTCTAAGGAGGTTCTGTTTGGATTGAAATTTATGTGTAGTTAAATAAAACAATAAATAGAATTAGAATATATTCTCACAATTTATAAAGAATAAGCTCAGGTCGCATCACTTTATTAAGATTAAATCGAAATTTATATATCTGATAAAATATTTATAATAATTTACCCCCTCTCATCCCAACCAATAAAGAATGGCCAAGTTACTCGTATGGATGTGGTTAATTAACATTCGTTAAAATTAATATATATTATATTATATTATATCTAATATAGTATACCTATACTAGTAGACAATAATTTTGTCGATATGAAATTTTAAAACCGTTCTTAAAGGCATTTTCAGTGCTTTCTTTACCGCATTACAAAAAATAATAAATAGGTACATAATTTGATATTAATTATAAGAATATGAGTAATAATCTCTTATAAAAAAAAAATAAAAAAAAAAATTGATTTTACTGGTTGTTATTGTAAGAGGGTGGTATACAGTATTTGTTTAACAAGAAAAGGAGCATTGACTAAGATTAAATGTGTATAATTGATAATGCACCACCATTATAGTAGATTGTTACGATTTCTAGGCGAACCAATACGACGACACAGACGATCACAGGAATAACAACATCCAGTGTTGCATCAAGGAACTGGAATGCAAAAATTCTAGATTGAACGAGGTTGTTCATGAAAAAGAAGAACTGCAAAGGAAACTCAACAGCGCGGCCACCTACATCGAAGAAACAATCAATAAGCACAAGACGCTCACGTGTCAGCTGACCAACAACTACGACGATCTGTGGGCGAAATACCAGAACAAGTGCGCGGAGCTGAACGAAAGCAAAAACCGGAACGAGTGTCTGACCGCCAAGGTTGACGAGCTAAGCAAAAAGGCGGACTCGCTTAGGTGCCAGCTCAACGAGCAAACCGAACGCAACGAGAGTTTAGACGACGAGAATTGCCGGTTGGCGAAGAATGCAAACGAAGACAAACAAAGCATAATATGCCTGCGCGATCAGATCGAAAACCAGAAAAAGTGTCTGGAGAAGAGTGTGGAACAACTGAACCGGACGCTGCGTGAGCTGGACGAGCGAACGGATCAACTGAACCATGAAAAACAGGAGAATTGCAAGTTGAAGTCAAGGATCGAGTGTCTGCGGGGCGAGCTGACGCGAACGGTCGAAAAGTGCAAGATGGAAGCGTTCCAGCTCAACCGGACCATCGACTGCTTAAAGACAGAGATCGAGGTCCTGAAGCGCACCAATGCGGAGCTAGAGCGCTCGCTGTGCGAGGAAAAGAACCGCCGCCAAGAGGTGTGCGAGGCGCTGGAAAAGTCGGACAGGAAGAACGAGGTGCTGAAACTAACGTTAGACAAGGAGCGGACGCAGTGCAACGAACAAATATGCCGGTTGCGGCAGGGAAAGGCAGACTTGGAGCGTGAGAAGGAGGATCTGGAAAAGTGTGCGGAGAAACGGAAGGAAGAACTGAAGAAGATGGCGCGCAAGAACGAACAGCTTCAGTTGCACGCAGACGAGCTGCAGTGCAATCTGAACACGGTGATCAGGAACAACGACGAGAAGTTCAAAAAGTGGTCGGACAATATTGAGAAGGCGCGCTGCGAGAACCGTCAGTTAAAGAATGAGCTAAACTGTAAAACCCGTAAGGTATGCGAGCTCGAGGACAGACTGTCGGAAGCGAAAAAGGCACGCATGGCCGAGGTGGAGAGTATACACTGTCTGAAAATACAACTGGAAAATTTGAAATGCAAGCTGAACTCGCCAAAATGCCAGCCCACGCCTACACCCTGCTACACCGTAGACAGCAACTGTCAGCTGACCAGACAGGACGAATGCAAATTGGACTGCGACAGTATGACGCCGGCGCGCATTAAGTACGACGAATGCTGCGACGATATGGACGATAAGAGCATGACGTATGAGAACCTAATCACTAAGTGCAATTCAATCGTTAAAAATTGCACCAACTCGTAAACGATTTTCCGATAAAAGCAACCGAGATCTCGTCCACTCACATAAATTAAGCCTAATATTGGTTAATATGTTTATACTCTCCTCGTTGCCAAACGATTATTTGCAAAACTATTATTCTCATGGTCCTAGTCCTCGTTCCGTTTCAAACTCGTTGAAATAAAGATGCAAATTTTGTTATTCGATAATATAATATGTAGGTAATGTTATCTAGTAGATAATCTTGTAAAATATATATCCCAAATAATATATTTATTGCGTAAACGCATACATAATTAAAGTAGAAAAACATAATTTTATGAAATGATGAATTCACATTAAATACAATTTTAATTAGTTTATTAGTGAAAAATAAAATATACTGTATTACTAAATATAAGTTTACATGATATTATTAAGTAATAACTAATAAATATGTGCATAATATGATAAATAAACCTGTACGGATACCTAAGAAAAAATTAATTTGCTATCTAAAAATAGATAGTAGTTACCTACCTACTTCTTATTCAACATATTTATAGTTACATAAACTAGTTTTTACTCTTTTAAATTCGGCTATTAAAACATAATTTATAATTTATTTATTATCGTATTTGATATTAGATATTGACATATTGTGTTCTCACAAATCTGTAATATTGAAAAATTAAATTTTGACTAAAATAATTTATTATTTCATTTAGTTGTTGAATGTAACAGTAAACCAATCGTTTTACATTTAAATATAAAATTTATAGAAATGTAAGACATAATATTTTTTAAAAAAAACCACAAAACCTTTAAGCATAAATAAAAATAAACAAAGAAAACTCTATTAGTGTGTATTAATATAACGAACATAATTATAACAAATAAGATGATAGATAACTAAATCAAAGATGTAATAATTATTTGTACTTATTAATAATAAACAAAATTATTTAAGAAAAAAAAAATAATAATAATAATTTCTATGTTTTTATATTATTGGCAGAAATTAACTGAAGTTATTTGTAATAAAATTACTCTTACAAAATATATAATAATTATACAAAGCTAAATTATTTTCACTCTGTGTAATATGGTAAATTTTTTGAACATAAATTATACCATAGACCCATAGTTTATATGTCTATGAACTATACCTAGCAGGCCCATGGCAAAGAGGGGGAGAGGGTTAAACAAAAACCTAAACGGTCATGGTTTTTTGTTTTTGTACACCTTCATTAATTACTATAAATTATAAAATACATGACGTGACCTAATTTAAATAGTGAATTTTTTCTAAACCCCAGCGTGTATAATTGATTTATAAAATAATTTATTTAATTTCCATCACATATATATCTTAAACTATATTATATTAAATAAAATATAATAATAAATATTTAATTTATGTTTAATTATTAGTATATTACAAAAATAAAAACAAATAGTTACAAGAAAATATTCAATAAAATATTTGAGAACCCCCCTTAAAGAAATCCTGAGCACGGGCCTGAATGCCTGATACCTATAATCCATTCACTAATAGAAGGAACCTCGGCGGCGCTCAGTTTTCGTCGACGATGGTCAGGTCACGACTCACGACCAACCGTTTCCACCACTACACATAACCAATTGTTCTGTGACGTTTATATACTTATCGTCACGAGCGTGTGTCATCATAACTCTTACAGTACGGCGCGGCGATTCTATGATCTACGTAACAATGCATTTTAAATTATGTTTAATTTTTTAATTATTGTCGATATGAAACTAATGTGATTCTCCCATCGGTGGCGCTGCACAAGTTATACTTTTTTTTAGCACAGCCACGCCACCATTGCGCAGAACACGGCCACCGAGGTCCCTTCTAATACTGAATGGGTATAGTATAAAAAAAAATAATAAATATTACTATATTAATTCATTTTTTTTTTTTTTTTTTTATAATTTCAAATTTATATTTAATCAAACAATTACTATTTTTATATTTTTTGATTATTTTAAATACTAGGAAAAATATTTTTCAAAAAAATATTTATATATTTAAATAGTACTCAAATTTTAATTGAAACATCAACTGAGATATAACAATTAATAATTACATATTTAAATTAAAGAACTATATAATATTATAGTCCAATAGATAAAATTAATTATATATAATTTTGTACTTCACCTATTAAAATTATAATTTATAAATAATTACAATAATAAAACAAACAGTATATTTATATTAATACATTAAATGAACATAGAAAAGTACAATATTTAATGAAAATTTTATATGTGGAGTTATAAAATAAAAATAAACAGAAAACAATATTATAACTTGATTGTAATAAAGGAAATGAATAGCTTATATTACTGCCGCAGGAATACAGATGTGCAAATCATAGTGTTTAATTTTAATTAAAATTTTAATGCAATGATAAACTATAAACTATCGCATTCGAAAAAACAATTCAGAGAGAAGTAGTCAGAAAATGTAAGTATTGATTAAAATTTTGACATTTTTTTTATTAAATATTTAAAACGCAAAATTTTATCACATATATCATAGTACATAAATGAACATCCCATACAATTTTCAAGTCTCTAAGTTCAATATAAATGCTCATAAAATCCCTAGTCACCTAAATTCCCATTCCCATATCTGACAGAACATCGCTCAAAACACTTTTTTTCGAATGCAATGGTTTTTCATTGCATTCAAATTCTAATTAAAATTAAAAACTATGATTTGCATACCTGTATCTCTGCGGAAGGAGTATCAGCTCTTATTTTTCTTATATATTAAACAATTATACAGAAAAAAAAAAAAAAAAAAAATGATAATTGTAATAATTCAAAATTAATTGGAACTGAGTTAAGTAAAATGTATTTAGACTTTAATAAAATAATCAAAATTTTTAAAAATTTTTTGTCAATTTTATATAACATTATTGTAAAATATTATAATGTAATAAGAAAAATCCATATTATTACTTTTAATATTGATTTTATTAAAATTTCAACCTTAAACCCCTATAAAAAAAATTGAATCCTGAGATTTTCTTAATATTTTGGAATTACGTTAAGATATATACCCTATTTTCCAATAAAAATTTTCCAAATTTTTGTTAATTAATTGTTTAATGTAATTAATTTTTATTTTAACAGTATCGAGAAAAGAGGAATATTCGTACGGATTTTAAGATTTTCAACAAAAATATCAATTTTAAACAGCTATAAAAAATTTCAGACTTAGGATATCTTTAATATTTTTATATGATGTTAATAATATGTAAGTATACTTCAGTAAAATTTGCAGACCTTGATTCCAAAAGTTGCCAATTTTATCAATCATTATATACATAAAAACGAGAATTTTACGAAATATTCAAAGTCCTATATTTTATATAAATTAACGTAACGGTTCCAAAATTTTATCACATATACATAGTTCCTATACCAACACCCAAAAAAATTTTCAAATTTTTAACTTCAGAATTGTCCGAGTTATTGTGAAATATTAAAATAGAATTTGTCGAAATTCAGTTTTCGTGAAAAATGAAAAGTCAATTTTGAAGTTAGAGACTTGAAAATTGTATGGATGTTCACGTAGGGCGTAGGTACTATTTATATGTGATAAAATTTTGGAACCGTTATGTTAATTTTTCTACATATATAGGACTTTGAATATTTCATAAAATTCTCTTTTTTATGTATATGTTTGATAATATTGGCAATTTTGGGCATTAAGGTATAAACATTTTACTGAAGTATACTTACATATTACTTAACATCATATCAAAATATTAGAAAAATTCCTCGTCTCATTTTTTTTTATAGTTGTTTAAAGTTGATATTTGTAGTTTAAACAAAAATCTTAGAATCTATACGTAATATTGAATTCGATTTTAATATTTCACTATAACTCGGGCAATTTTGAAGTTAGACTTGTAAATTTTATTGGGTCTTCACATAGGGACTATATATATGTGGTCAATTTTTGGAATAGTTACGTTAATTTTTCTACAAAAAATAAGACTCGAAAAAATTCTCATTTTTATGTATATGATATTTGATAAAATTGGAAATTTTGGGTTTAATAGTCCGAAAATTTTATTGAAGTATACTGACATATTACTTAAAATGATTTCAAAATATTAGAAATATCACAAGGCTCCAAAAATCTAAAAGTATAAAATAGTAAGTTATATTAAATATTATTCACACACAATACTTAAATTTAACTTTATTTAATTAAAAAAACACCCATAATTTATTATACAATTTTTAAATGAGAATATAAAATTAATTTTATGATATCAAGCAACTTTTAAAAATATGATAGTACAATATACAAACATGATAATTGAATACTTAAAATAATTTATCAATTAATTTGTTTAATATAAAATATGTAAATCTCTACAATATAAACACTTTGATACTAAATTAATGCATCATAGAAAACAGGGCATTGTATATTATTATGTGATCAATTTTAAAATACAAATTTATAGTAATAAGTTATATGCTGAAGTTGTAGTTATCTATAAGTTAATATTGCTTTTACTAGTAAACAATTATTGTATATTTTATATAATTCACATTATTAAATTTGCATTATTTATAAAATGTATAATTTAAAATTATTTGTGATATAAAAAAAAATAAGTTTAATAATTTTGAAATTTTCCCTGTATATTATTTAAAATTTTAATTAAATTATGATAAATTGTGAAAAAAACGTATAAAAACAATTAATTTTTTATGAACAATGTACTATATAAAGATTATTATATTTATCAGACTTGAAGCAAAATTTTACAAGTTCATACTAAAAAGTTATGAGAATTTAAATTGAATGTACATAAAAATGTTTTACCTTTAATTTAATTTTTAGTATAGTGTATAATTTTCATTTATAAATGTCTTTATATAAATGAAATAAACAAAAGTGTACTTTAAGCGTGTAATTAACATCTTGGTCTTAACATTATGGAATTTCTAACGGTCTTATTACCACAAAATAATCTTGATACACTTCTTTCCGTATCCATCTTAAGGAGATTCGAAACGTTGATTTTCTTTCTCTGTCTGAACCACACATAAAACATTGTGATTTAGACGTTTTCTACTTCCAAAGTTACAATCAATCTAGTTATGCGATAAGGGATCTGAAAACAGATTTGAATTGGTTAGAAAGTCTACTTTACTATGACCTTTCCACTTTTTGGAAATTTTCTTCTCATTGTTATTGAAACAAATTTTATTTAAAAATTTATTAATATTCAATTTTTGAAGAATTTAAGACAAAAAAAAAAAAATGAAAAAAGTGGGGAAATCGATCAAAAGTAGACTTTCTAACGAATTCAAATCCGTTTTCAGATCCCTTATCGCATAACTAGATCCATCGTAATGTTGGAAGTAGAAAACGACTAAATCTCTATCTTTTATGTGTGTTAGACAGAGAAAGAAAATTGACGTTTCGAATCTCCTTAATCCAATTATGTTTTCCTCAAAGTAATGTATGGGAAATTGTAATTTGTTTATTCTAAACAAGCCTTGTAATATTAGAAAAAAAATCTTTACTATTTTTTTTTTTTTTTAATATCGATAGTAGTTTGGCTTAAATGGTCCACTTTTTGGTAATCCCATGTATTTAGCTTGTTCATCACTTAATTCTGTAAGATGAGCATCAAATGTAGCTAAATGAAGGCTTGCCACATATTCATCTAAAATATTTATTATTACTATTGTTATAGTTATAGCTATTATTATTGTTATTATTATACAAGTAAAAATATGTTTAAATAGCAAATTACCCATTTTTTTTGGAAGTAAATAAACATCATTCTTGTACCGGCCAATTGGAGCATTAAATAATTCTAGTAATGCAAGTACCTGCAAATAAATAAAAATTGACAATAAAATATTAAAAAGAGATGATAATCCTGCTGCAGGGATACAGGTTAGCAAATCATAGTGTTTAATTTTAATTAGAATTTGATTGCAATGATTAACTATTGCATTCGAAAAAACAATTCTGAGCAAAGTTCAGTCAGATAATGTAAGTATTGATTAAAATTTTGACATTTTTTATTAAATATTTAAAACATAAAGTTTTATCACACATATAGTACATAAATGAACAGGGAACACCCATTGAACCACTTGAATTTTCAAGTCTCTAAGTTCAATATAAATGTTCATAAAATTCCTTGTCACTTAAATGATGTAACTTACAGAAATTCGACCAAAATACTTTTTTCCAATGCATTCAAATTCTAATTAAAATTAAACACTATTGATTTGAACACCTGTATCCTTCCGGCTGGATTATCAGCTCTACATTTTATACTTTAAACAGCTATAAAAAAACCTAAATGTATTAATTTACTATTGATTGGAACTGAATTAAGTAAGAGAAATTCGAAAAATGACCTAAATAAAGTACCAACTACATCCCCTTTCCAACCGGAAACATATGCTATTCGTGATAATCATTAGCAGGGTTCGCAAGTTCATGCATTTGCATATCAATTTTGCTAAGTCTTAGTAAATGCGTAGTGATATAGAAATTCGTTTCAAAGTGATAGTATTCTTATATATGAAATTTTATTTTGCATATATTAGCATATTAATGGTTTTTTTGGTTTATAATTCATATATACATTTTTATTATTTTAATTACTATATTAATAATTATTTTTGGTATTCTGGTTGATTTTATGTGAATTATTAAATAACAACTTTTAAAATATAAATGTGTAAAAAATATTATGCACATAATGACTAGGTTGGGGTAAAATTACTGAAAATTGACGCAGCTGCGCTGTATCAATATATCTGGCGCTGACTGTCCTAATTATATGGGAATTTATAACAGAAAATTTTTTATTATGGTGTAAATTGTTTATCGCTAGCTGTCACGGTTTAATTCATGATCCGTATGCCCGCATTTAAGTTTACACATAATATAATATTTTTATGTATTGAAGTATCTAAAGTCAAAATAATAATTTCCTATAACGATTTCTCATTTAGTTGTGTTGTGACGTTTACTCGTTTAATTGAGGTCCGTGTGATGTGTGATGTGTCGTTCGGCTTTTTACTTTAATCAAAATATTAAAATATTATTTATATCGTTTTATTTCAATATTATACAATGCCAAAAAAAACCTTTTTCGACAAGTCGTTTAAAAAATGTTTAATTGAATTTGGCGAAAATATATTTTCCACCGACATTATAAATTAAATAATAGCATATTAAACATGTTTTTAATGCATTTTTAAGGGGTTTTTAGAGCATTATTGCATACATATAAAATCAATTTTTAGTGCATGAACATGTGAGCCCTGATCATTAGTTCGGGTAGTAAAAGTGTCTTCAGAATAATAATATAAAAAAAGACACATCATTGTAAAACCAATACATTCTTCGCTCGCTTAGAATCTAAAATCAATAAATGAAGTATTACTTGAGTAGTGGCAGTTATGGAAGTCACAAAGGATGGAATACTAGAACATGTATAGTTTACATGATGACCACCAGCTAATAAAATCATTGTTTTTCCATCAGGCCAGCGGATGTGATCGACTTGTGAACGCACTTTTTCCCATTTCAAGTCTGGTGTATGTAATGCAGCCTAAATTGGTAGAAAAATTTATTAATAAAATAATTATTACAATTAATAATATTATAAGTTAACACATTTACTCAGAATTTAACTCAAATTAAATATATCAATAAATAAATAAATACAATTTACTTAACTCAATTCCATTAATTGTGAATTATTACATTTCTGATTTTTTTTTTTTTTTTTATAGCTGTTTAAACTTTAAAGTATATAAAGCAAGGGAAGGGATACTTGTGTGAAAGGGATACATGTATTGATTTAATTTTTATATTTATCAGTTCAATATAAATAATTTACAATAAAATTCCTAAATGAGTCACCTAAATACCTGTCTAAATCTGACAGTACTTCGCTCAAAATTGTTTTTACGGATATAATGATTTATCATTGCATTGAAATATTAATCAAAAATCAATATCCTACTTACTACTGTATCCCTTCCTCACCAGTATTCCTTTCCTTGCTTTATTTTTGTTGGTTCACAATCACTTACCACATCAATTTCATTATGACAATAACTCATGCAACATACAATACACCCAGACTTCATTTTATCCATATGATCTCGAGTGACTACGTTTTTATTACCCGTAGCTGTAATAACAATATCAACTTGTCGAATTATTTCATTGAGTTTAACAACTTTAAATCCATCCATACTGAAATGAAATCATAAGAACTTATTAAAATAAGTAATTTATTTAATTAATTATTATAAAATTAAACTAACTGGTAATAATATAATATTATGTTTGTAACATTTCTTTAATATATTGAATTTCATATTTTCATAGTTAAAATTAATAGTGCCATGTTTTAAGTAGTCCCATTTTCTGATATATCTGGTTTTGAGAATATTTTTTTAAATTAAATGAAAAATTATTTATGAATCATATTTTGATAATAAAAGGTGTATTAATAAATGTAGGAAATATAATATTAACTCATAATTTATTAATAATTATATAATTTAAATTAGTAAAATACATACCAAGCTTGTAAGGCACATATAGGATCAATTTCTGTGACATAAACTATGCAACCAAGACCTTTTAACGATTGACAACAGCCTTTTCCTACTTCTCCATAACCACATAATACAACTTGTTTTGCACCAAACATTAAATCCGTACATTTTTTTAGGCTATTAATATAAAATAATTTTTACAACTTGGTTACAATAATAATATATTAACAATTATTTTATACCTGACAATCACTGATTCTCTACAACTATAACGATTATCAAATTTAGTTTTTGTTACACAGTTATTAATATTGATAGCTGGCATTAAAAGTTTTTCAGCTTTTAACAGTTTGTATAAACGATGAATACCAGTCGTGCTTTCTTCAACAATACCTAATTAACAATAACCAAACTATTTTGTTAATTAAATTTTAATTTTAATTCAGTTAATACAATAAAAAATGAACATTATTCTCAATGTATTTAAATGGAACTGAAATTTTCAATTTAAGTTTTAATGTTCATATTATAAAAAAGGTATTTTGTTCATTGTTCAGATTTTATAGACAATACATATGATAATGACTAGGGTTTGGATTTGAAGGCAAAAGCCTTTCTTTTAATAATCATAATAGAAAATTAATTTTTATACAAAGATTTGTTTCATTTAATTTCTAAGACGATGAATGTATTTTTTTTTTGCCTGTTTTACTTATAAATGCCTTTTTTGTTTAATTTTCAATTAATTTAATAATTTTATACATAGCTTAGTTACGTATTTTCGGTACAAATGGTTATTCTTCGCAATATTTATCGATATCGCTGAATACTCTATCCATTTTCTTCTTATCGAGTATTTTGTATGGCCATAAAAATACCCATACTATACCGAAGACGATTTAACAAGTTGTAATCTTAATTTAGATAATTATTTATGTATGAAATACGCCCCAATAACTTCGGTGGATGTAGAAAGATCCTTTTCAAACATTTTACGAAGACAGCTTATCTAAGTACATGATAGTTAAATTTTTTTTTTAATACCAACTAGTATATTTAATTTTGTAGTAAATTTTTAAATTGCTTTTTTATATAAATTAAATGCTTTTTATTACCTTTTTTACATTTTAAATGTTCTTTTTATTGATTATATTGCTTTCAAATCCGAATTTTAGTAATGACTAATAATAATAATTGTTTTTATTCATTTTTATCAGAAATAACATTATTTCATATATAATATAAATTACAAATAACCAATAGGAAAATATCAATTAATTGGTATTAAACAAATCATTAATTTCATTTTAAACAATGTGTATTTATATATAATGGTACATTCAACTGTCATTATTTATGTATTAGTAATTAATTAGTAATTTTAACATAATTGTTAGTACATTGTATATTTTTTTGTAATTAATATAAAATTATTAAATATGTATTATGAGTTTTATTTTGAGACATATGAATATATGATAACCATCTGTTGTAATAAATTATAAATTATCAAGTAATAACCCCAATGGGCTTCTACTTATTAATAACTTATCATATAATAGGCAATAGCAGATATTCGGTTAGCATAAACTTAATTATTATAATTTATATTTTTTATTTTTAATCAATTTTAATTTTTAAGTACATTTCGTGATTAGTCAGTAAAACTGATTAATGTATATTTATATTCACACGAATCTATTCTTATTAATCCCAAATATTATAGGTCATAGCACTACCTGCTAGTCACATATAAGAGTTGACTATATGTCTAATTTTTTGGTACCAGGTAAAAGTTATTTACCTATTAAATTTTTAAAAATAATTGGATATTTTGCTTGACAATAGTTAGTCGCATCTCCACCGTCATCTAAAATCATGCTGGGTTTCCAGTTTTTTCTTTCAAAACATTTTTCAATACACCACCAAAAATCATCAACAGATTCTCCTCGCCATGCAAATATTGGAAAACCTAAAAATTGGTAAAAATGTATAATATATTTAGTACTTAAATACATATATATGATTTTCCACAATTATTGTTGTTAGATAGGATAGTCATAAAAATATTTATCTTGAAAAGACTATAATAAAATATTTTTAATCTATGTATATTGTTTTATTATTTGTTTAACATAAACTATTAATAAAATTAATTATTTCAATTTGCTATATACAAAATGAAGATAATTAAATTATTAAACATGGAAATAAATGATTAAAATTAAGTATTTGCAATATATATGATGATATATGGTATGTGATTATTAAAAAATAATAATAATAAGTATCTAGTCATAATAATTATGAAAACAATTTTTTATAAATTTAACTAATATATATTATATAAAATATAAATATATTAAGGAAATTAATATAAAATTAACTTCCATTAGTTTTAACTTGTTTTAATCCCAATAAATATGATTACAAGTATTTTTGAATTTTGTATTTTACATAAAGTAAATGAAATCAGCCTAATAAAAAAAGTATAATAATATAATTTATTAATATTTACTTTTACAATGAAGAGAATTATTGGATAAAATTTTAAAAGATAGATCAAGCATGTAGAATATTAGATAGATTTTCCAGCTATATAATACATTAACTAAATAACCCATAGCAAAAATAATTACAAGATATCTAATAAACAATAAAAATCAAAGCATAATAAAAAATGTTGAAAGATGTAAGTGTAGACTAGTCATAGAATCAAGAAATCTTCTTATTTTGTATAGTTCCCAGTATGAAATAAATAACAAAATAATAAATACCAGCAATTGGAAAATTGTAGGAAGTCTGATTTACATAAATGTCAAATTATTATGTAATTTAGTTTTAAAAATTATGTTTAACATATCTTCCAAAAATCCATACATTCAATAAACAGGTACAAGATGTATCATACTATACAGTTTTCAAACTTCAGCATAGTATCTCACCTGCCTTATTTTCTCATATTATCAATTTATCAATAATATAACTTGTGATGACCATTATTACCTGCTTCCGCTAAAGCAGCAGCAACTTCATTCTAAAATTTAAAAAGTATTACTTTACTGGAATCCATAACTTAAAAAAAATTAACAATGAAAGTTTAATTAAAAAAAAAATTAATAAATAAAAAATATAAATTACCTGTGTTGAATATATATTGCAAGCACTCCATCTTAACTCAGCACCTAATAAACTTAATGTTTCAATTAACACCTAGAATGATGAGGTATTATTGTATTAATAATCTTAAACAATAAATAAAATATTTATTAGTAACTTACAGCAGTTGGTGCAGTGATAGGAGTACATCCAATAATTTTAGCTCCTCGTAACGGTTTATCTTCCATCACTTTTTTCCTTAAAGCCATTAAACCAGGCATTTCTAAACAAAAGAGAAACAACTTTATTCAAAATGAACTGCCCGGCTATCGGGTTGCCTATATGACACAGTGTATTTGTTACTGCGAAGAATGGATAAAAAAAATTGTATATAAATGAGAAATAATAAATTTAAAAAAAGTAAAGCATACAATAAAATATAGAGTGATCATAGAATATCAATAAAAAATCATTATACTTTAAAAAGGTTGAATAAGACTAGAAGTAAAATGAAAGTGTTAGTTATACCTTAGTTTTAAGGTCTATGGCAAAACTATAAAAAATATTAATTATTATTTCATTATGTATACATTTAATGCTATCTATTTTTAATACTTCATTCAAATATTATGATTAATATTATATATATTAAATAATATTATATATATTAAATAATATTTAATATAATTAAATATATTTTATTATTTAATAATATTTATTAAAATATTATTTTATTTATTTAATAATTATTTTATTATCATATTATGAATATACATAATTCTTTTAGTGTAAAATAATCAATGAATGCATTTCATTATTTATTTTTTATAAAAATAAAATGATCAAACTTTTGTGTTACAATTATTAAAAATATACATTAAATTTTTGTAATATAAAATTTTTATCACTCTGTAAAAGAGTAGTTAAATAATTAATTGTGATAAGTACTAAATGGTATTTACCAGTATACTATGCAAGCTTTTATTTTGGGTAGAATTTTTGTCAAGTTTAATTTTATTTACATTTGTATTTTATTTATTACCCATAAAATAATTGAATTTCTTATTTTCATAAATATACTTTTCTTAAGAATTATTTAAAGCTTTAATTAACAATAAAACAACACATAAGGAATATTAAAAATTTATAAAACATAAAAAGTCTAACGGCCTAAAATATTTTCAGAAAAACAGTAACCTTATATTTGCATATTCTACTGATATTTATCACTTTAAACGAAACTTTTTAATGAATTATTTTACCTAAATAATTTTGTGAATAAAGGGATTGAATAACTAAATAATTAGTAGGAAAACATAAGTAAAATAAAGATTAATAATAAATTAAATATGGTAATTTATAATTTTAATATTTATAAAAATTATTATATTTACACAATTTTACCTTGTTCAGCAAAATCAATTTCACGCCTTCCAAATTCTTTGAGCCTAATATCTTTAACACAAAAATCGCTAAATCCAGAACTATTAACTTGTCTTTTTGATCTTACTGGAATATCATCATCAGATAAACTAGCTATAAAAAAAAGTACTATTAACATACTAAAAAGAAATGATTAAAAACAATATTATTAATGATTAGGTATTACATTATTTTATATATACTAGGTATCTAGTAATTAAAATTTTAAAATAATACCTAATTCTCCAAATTACTTACTATATAAGATTGAATGAATTGTAAACAAAACATAAACAATTTTAATTTAGAATTAAAAATTATTCTATATAAAAGAAATAAAAATGATTTAAATTAATATTTATGTTGTTATCATTACTGATTTCTTAGTAAGTAGTTTCTTAGTAGTATTTCCCAGTATATTCCTGTTATTTATATATAAACAAATCACATTTTTCACTATAATTTTTTTTAAATTCAAATTGAAAATAAATAATGTAAATTTAATTAGTGAAGTCAATTGGGGGGGGGGGGGGCTCATACATTTGCCGTGGTCTATTATTTAGCCAAATCTTAAGTCAGCAGATTTGAAATTGAGAAATGTTCATTTTGATTTTATTATATCTAATTCTTACATGATGTAATAATTTTAAGAAATAATTGTTAAAAAAAAATTAGGGTAAAACATACGATGTCAATTTTTATTTAGTGAATATATTATTAAGCTACAATAATGTTCTTTAAGTTTTTGGCACTGGTCCAATATGCTATCTACCGCAAATATTTTATCTACCATACCCATGGACTTATAATATATTATAAGTCTATGACCGTACCCGTATGATTGTTATACCAATTAGATTAATTAGATTATGATATATATTTTATCATTTTGCAATTAAGATTAAGCTTTTATCGAAATCCCAAATTTTATTATATTTATACCTCTTTATAATTTATCATAAGCATCTTACAAAAATTTAGTATGTGTTTGTAAGTTGTGTCGATTATGTATTGTGTTTTTACTGTGATTTATTTATTTATTATTAATTATTTTATAAAATGAGTTAATCAATGATGAGTTATTTATATCGATACGTAATTCAACATGAAGAAATGTGCGTAAATTTTTTAAAAATACGTGGTTTATTACCAACTGACCAAACACAAAATGACGGTAGATAGCATACTAAACCACCAAAAGTGCGGTAGATAGCATATTGGACTAGTGCCAAGTTTTTTGAGTAACATTAATATTTAAGAGAGTACATGCAAAAATGAAAAATCATCCCCAATTAATAAAACTTTAACCCCTTTAAGGCACGGAAGGGGTGGACTTATCACGCTCAAACTTTATCATAATTATTTTTTTTAGTTCATAGAAAAAATTTGGGGTACTCATCATAAAATAAAAAAAAAAATAAAAAATTGACCTCTATAGCTAAGGACCACCTTAAATTAATATATTTATTTATAAATACTCTCAATACTGTAGACCTAAAGTCTAGCCTAATAAAAATTAGTGAATTTTACCATTTTTTTGTGATTTTTTGGTAATTAG
Source organism: Tetraneura akinire (assembly GCA_021307375.1). Classification (NCBI taxonomy): domain Eukaryota; kingdom Metazoa; phylum Arthropoda; class Insecta; order Hemiptera; family Aphididae; genus Tetraneura; species Tetraneura akinire. The sequence goes on from JAIUCT010000088.1 coordinate 430,969, forward strand.
GCATTTAACACAATTGCAATTTTAAAAATTTTTGAAAATAACCTGAATAAAGTATCAACTACATTCATTCTCTATCAGAATCAAGCTCAAAATATTCATGATAATTGGATCATAACTACTACCTATAATGGATATATCTACCTTTACATAATATATTATAGCCTAGGCAGAAAATATTTTTGGAGTGTTTAGGTCTAAATATTAATATTATACAAAAGAAAATATTAAATATGTATATTATTTATTTAAAATTAATATTTAAAAAATCCATTAAATATGGAGTATTTTTAATTTTATAATAGTTGATAGAATGCAGACAAAAAATAACATATTTTAAATAAAATGATACAGACATATTAGGATAAAATTCTATTAAAATAAAATTTAAAAGTTATAATTTTAGTAATTTAAGTATCTCATAAATTTTATTATATTGTTAACCTGCATAGGTACTTATTTATGCAATTTTAAATATCTAAGTATATAAAATAAATTTATTATCATTAGTATTTATCGCTAAATATTAAAAATTGAAAACTTTAAAACATTAAATTTGATTATGTCTAATATCTAACTTGTTCTATAATAAATTAATCATTTAAGATAAAAACTCAAACTAATCAATCATTTATAAAAAAAAAATAGGTAGATATTAATTTAATTATAGTCTAAGGTAAACACGAAATATATCTTTATAAAATTAATTTAAAATAAGATATAATTTAAGATATAATTCACCCATACTTAAGTTATATACATGCAAATACAATAAACTTACTAGAACTACATGAATCTGTTGAGCACGTTGACACAGACCTCGGTCTGTAACTTTTATAAGGCATTTTTGAGGCAGTAATTTTCTAGAAATTAACATAAATGCAAATATACAATTAGGAAATAAATAATATAGGTAAATAAAATTACTCACCTCATTATTGGAATCTGGCAGGGAAAATGAAACTTCTTTACCATTAGTGGAAATGTTTGGTGGAGATTCTGACATTTTAACAAAATTATTTTTGCGAAATTTAACATTAATGAACTTCACAGATCATTGTTCAACTGTGGTAAACGGTATTGGAGAAAATTGTACTTGTTAAGTTTAAGGCCGAAAAGTAAAAAGGCAAATAATTAAAAATATTTGTTGTCCTTGATGGAACGGAACTAATTGACCAACGACTATTATTGTGATTTGTAATTTATATAAATTAGTCGAGCAGTATATAATTACTAAATTACAATAATTGCCTTGTTGTAAAAATTTTTTCGACTTTTCGCGATAATCAAGAACAATTCAAATATTCTATTAAATTTGAAACATACCAACTGGAAATTACTGAGCAACCCGATCGTGTGCACCTAGGTATAATATTATTTTGTAAAATAAATTCATGGATTTTAATTGAAATATTTTTATTAATTACAAGTACATCATTGAATGATCGAACAAAGATTAAAGATAACATTACAATTACGTATGATACCTATGTGCTCACTTGAAATCTCACGTTTCATGGTGGATCAAACTATGATATACTACGATTGTAGACGCTTGTACCACTTAAAGTCCAACGCTCCAAGTCCAACGCTAATGTCCTACGCACTTTGCACTTCATTTCTTTAGTAACCACTGTTGGCCGAACATATCCGTTTAGTCAAAAAAATAATATGATGCATTGATAACAAAACTACAAAAGGATGAAACCGAGGTGATAAAACAAAAATATAAAAAATATGACGTATCATCAACAGCTGAGTATACGAGTATAACGTGATACGCGATAACAATTCTTTTTACGCCTCGTAATCAATTTTCTTTTCAGTTATTACCAATTACCATGATCTTACATTATGTATAATATACATTGTGTACATTATATTATATTATATTTTTTTAATATGGATTTTAAACTAGACACAGTTTTTATAAATTTTTGTTCTCTTTCAGGTAAATAAAATTATAGTTTTTGATATACAAATTGTTATTTTTCAAATGTTTGTGCGATAATTTAAATTGATATGTGATAACTGATAAGGAAATTGATTACGAGGTGCTAGTTCTAGACGCTTGTATTTTTTTTTTTATAACAGAGTAGTAGTAGGTTCTGCTGCCGTATTGTTGTATTTGTAATTATTGGTAGCGTATGACGGGTGCCGGCAGTTTGATTCTGATTGGGCCACGTATAAATTTCGGAAAAATTTCAATTTTTTTTCAAATGATTTACCCAAGTGGAACGACTTTTTAAAAAAATTTCATTGTTCCTCTGCAATAATATGCAAGAATATTGTCATCGTTTCTATTAAAAATATACGTAATAGACCCAACGTCGCGCACTGTTATTATTTTTTTTTTTCAAAAAAACGTTAATACACTTATAAACCAATCACAGTGAGTACAAGTCATGGTTTTTATTAGTTTTCTGCTATGAAAGTATTACGAAACATTTTAAAACTTAAACAATTTTTATGAACAGTTTAAATTAAACAAGATTTCTAAAGAAGTACAGAATATGTATTTTAATGCATTATTATTAACATTTTTTTTTATCCAAATAAACTATTCTTTAAATAGTAAATTATATATTTTTTAATAAAAAGAAGAAACTTCATTATTTAATAATGTAACAGTGATTGTTAATCAAAATAGTATGTTAAAATGTAATGGAAATAACACAAAATATAAGAATACCTACTTTTATTCAAATATAAAATTCTTATCATGCTATGTTTATATGTTTAACATAGATTTAATGTTTAAACGCAATTAATTGTAATCATAATATCTAAATTATTTATAAAAAATTATGTTTACCTTTTAATGTTTATTTATGTATTAATTAAAAGAGAGGAGAGGTTGAATGGGTAGATTTGTCTTCTAAGTTAATTATAAGATCATACCATATTATACATAATATATATATATTATATAACTATTGTTAGAACACTAAACAATTCTGGTGCAAAATTTCTCAAAAATTGTATTTTCTTTAAATTTGATAATAAATATTTAAGCTCTAAATACGCATTATTGTACATTATTTAAATAAAGACGGCAAATCTCGCACTAACATCAACATCCTCTTAATTAGATTATATTTTTATTTGATATAATCAAACGTCTTATAAAAAAAAAAAAAAAAAAAAAAATAGAATATATTATTATTTCTAGAATATTTTATAATATATATAATTTAGTAGGTATTTTAATTAATATTAATTAATTATTTACAGATATTATAAATGATGCTCTTACTATTTTTCATTCCACTATTTCAATTTATATATAGTTTGGACAGTTCAAATTTTGTTTCAAAAACATCTAATGGGTCACCCTGTAAAAATTGTAAAGCATTAGTTGAATCATTTGAAAAGGTATGAATTAGTTAATGTATATATAATAAAATTTACTAATTTATAATTTTTGTATATCATTTTGAATGTGAAGAGATGTGGATTGGGAGACAATGCATCCTAAATTTTAAACACATTAAATGATATAGATATATAATTAGAGATATTGTTTGAATTTTTACTAAATTTAACTCCTTCCTTCCTTATATTTTTTGGCTATTCAACTGTAATACTAATAAATAATAATATAAAATATTATTACATACTTTTTAGGGCATTGAAAGAACTAAAAATGATAACTTTGGAGGTGGAAATACAGCATGGGAAGAAGAAAAACTTTCAACATACGCAAACAGTGAAGTAAGATTAATAGACATTTATGAAAATTTGTGTACTGACTCTAATAAATATCAAAATGAGGTAAAGAATATTATGATATATTAAATTTGCTGAGTTAATCAAAGTTATGATTATTTTTGCAGTGCTTTGATATAAAAGAGAAATATGAAAATCATTTGGAATATTGGTGGTATGGTGGCCGTAAAGAAAATTTGTATAAATGGCTTTGTATAGATAAATTGCAAGTATGCTGTCCACAAAAGCATTATGGACATAATTGTTTACCATGTAAAGGTTATCCAAATGTTTGTAATTTACATGGTACTTGCAAGGTAATAAACTACTGATCATTTTATCTTTATGTGACAATTATTTGATTTTTTTAGTATCTGTAACTATAATTTATTTTTAAAAATTACTGCAACATAGGGGTGCATAGACATATGTGGCAATGTGCTACATCTTCATAAGGGCAATAATATTTAAAAATTTTAATTTAGTGGTGATGTAAGGGATAAATCTTTTGGCCATTTTTTTAAGTGATATTTTTTGATAAATAAAATTGTTTTTCATTTACCCATATCCTTTTTTTTTTTTTATGTCAATTTAATATACTAATGTATAATTAATGTTGTCAGTAGTAATAAACTATAGATATATAGTATATATGGATATATACATACATATACGTATATATATATATATATATATGGATTATATAGATATATCTATAGAATGTTACTTATTCTCAACTCCTCTTAAATTTTACACCCCCACAAATATCATAATCACAATAGTACTATGTCTATATCATCATTCTAAACAATTTAATTTAATTTGTTTTTTTCTTTCTTTACCCACTGTCATGTACAGTAATCTTAGCTTCAATGTAATAACTTATTTTTAAGCTCATATAATAGTATATGTAAATATAGTAATAATTGTTGTATAGTAAATTTGTATATACTAATTAATCTTAATCTTTAAGCTCTCAATGTAAACACTCATTTTTAAACTTAAATATTAATCTTATAATTAATTATTGTACACAAAATTATATTTGTAATTTACTTTCTTTGTAATTGCCAAAAAAAATGGTGTTAAATAAATAAACAATAATAATATATAGTTTTGGAAAATAATTTTAGTTTTTGAGCGAAGTGAGGGATGTTTTCATTTTTTAAAGATGCGTGTCTTTTTTTTATTTTGTTCGAAAATCAATGATATTTTAATTGGATTCTTAATATATTCTCTCAATAATGTTTAATATAATTTAAGATTTTGGGTTATAAAGTTTGAAAATTGCATTGAAGTTTTAATTTATATTATTATTCATTATTTTCAAAATATATATATTTCAATTGCCACTTTTTTTTTATTATTATTATTTAAAATTTAAAAGAAAATGAAGCTCTCTGAAAATCATTTATCATTTCATTCTAATTTTAATCAAAATAAAACACCATTTTCTCCAGAGCTGTATGATTTTCACACCAGTATCCACAGGTCGTGCATAAGTATGACCTATATGCATACCTGATACCTATATGATACTATGTATTGTACCTAGTTAAAAATTTTGTAAAAAAAATTTAAACATTTTTTGTAAATTTATATTTAATAAAATATATAGTTACTTTGTATATCAATAATTTTTATTTTTTTAGGGGAATATAAGACTTAATATTTTCCTATCCTACTTAATCCTACTTATATTTCTGTTTTGTTAATATATTATTTTATATATATATATATATAACTTATGATTATTATATTATATATATATATATTTTTAAAGTAAAATACAAAAATGTATTGTAAATTAACTCTTATACACTATAATTTTCCTAGTAGTATTATAATTAAGTATACATTATTTATTGATTTATAGGGTGATGGAACTCGACTTGGTAATGGTCTGTGTGTATGTAACACTGGATATGTTGGTGACAATTGTGATCGATGTGCAACAGATTATTTTATTGTAATGAATAACGGAAATCTTACATGTGAAAAATGTCATAAATCATGTAAAGAAGGATGTACAGATTTTGGACCAAAAGGTACAATATTTCATATTTATGTTTTATTTTTTAAGATACAGATTGTATATATATTGTAAAAATAAAAAAAATAAATTTTATTTCTAAATATTTTTAATAACTTACCATTAGATTAATATAGTATAAAATGTATCCTAAATTAATAATTATCTATACCTAATATTATAATAATGTATAAATACAAGTTTTTACAAAATTTATTTTATTCAGTTATATAATTCTTATATTAAAATATAGACAATATCATATAAATCAATATTTAATAAAAAAAAATTTGTGTTAGAAATTTTATAATAAATAATATAATTTTTATAATAAGATTTTGAATTATATGTTTTTATTATTAAGATTATTTATTAAATGCATTACAAATTTACAAATTTTTAAAATATATTAATATAACAATATAATATACGTCATATTATATTTTAATTATTTAACAATAATTATTATGTAGGTTGTAACAATTGTAATGATGGATGGATCTACATGGGTGAAGGTGATGGTTGTGTTGATGAAAATGAATGTTTGGAACAAGATGTTTGTAAATCACAACAGTTTTGTGTTAATAATGATGGCTCGTATTCTTGTTTAGGTAAGTGATTAGATTAACTAATTTATTTACTCTCGACATATTTTATTAAAATTAAAAAAAAATTTCAGATTGTGATCCATCTTGTAAAGATTGTTATGGCGATGGAAATGATATGTGTTATAATTGTGCTCCAGGATACATTTTCAAAGATAAAAAATGCATAGGTATTAGTTTATTTTAAAACATCTTAATAATCTAATTATATATTATTTTGAAATATTTTCAAAAGTATATGCATTTTTTGGAGCATTTGCATGACAAAATCATGGTACCTAATTTATATAAAAAAAAAAAAGTGTTTAATACTCTGCTTTAGTACTGGTTAGTGATTATTTTGCATGATTTTTATATTGTAGATTCTACTGAAGACTCTGATGTTGTAGAAAAAACTAAGTGAGTAGTAGTGTTTTAGAGCATATATAACTATACTCTATTCAAAATGAGATCATTACCAGGCGGCAACCAGTTTTCGTCGGGCTGTGTCGGACTCCGCCCACAAGCATCAATCAAGTGATCGATATTTCGGTTACAATATGAGCATCGCCTCAAAATATGTATCTGCGTCGTGCGTCGCCAATGAAAAAACAGGTGACAGAGTAAAATAAAATAATACGCGCAATGCATATTCAATTATTTGAACTAATTGGCAGTTGATATTATACTAATGAGACGCTCCAGTCGGTAGTAGCATCTTAGGCGCCACTACGGAATAAATCTACGACCATGTGCACAACTTGGCCGCGGGGTAATGATCTCATTTTGAATAGAGTATAGTATAGGTAATTTTTAAATTGTAGCTAGTAATAATAACCAAATTTTTATAATATACACTATATAGTAGATAATATATACTTCAATACTAATATATTACTATTTTAGCAATAATATGACGATCCTCATTAATTATTAATAACAAAATTCTTACTTGTAATTAATTATACCATTTTTGAAAGTAAAAATTAGAAGAGTGAACGTGGCGCTCATACGCGACTAATCGTGTTATAAATATAGACGCGACAAATGACGGGTAAAGGAAAATATTTATATACATATATTGATATTATAATTAGCATAATAATACACTTTAAAATAAAAAAAACACATTAAGTTTTTCATATCATTTTTTGCTTTGAGTTGTCATTAAAGTAAAGTTAATCTATTATACCTTTAATTCGTTTAATATTTTAAATTCTGAGCAAAGAATGTATTGGTTTTACAATGGATGTGTGTCTCACATGACAGTATGATAGCTAATATTTTAGAAAAAGAACAGTTATAATTTATATAATATCAAACATAAGGCCCACCTTTTACATAATTAAATATTTTAAATATTCTTGTATAATGATTGAGTATGATAATTAATAACATTGGTGAAAACAAATTTGTTACAGTAAACACCGAATGGAAGAGCTCTGATCGGTCTAGATACATAATTTATGGTGGTCTAGGAGTTGCTACAGTAATTATTTTCAGAATTAATACAACTATTGCAAGTATCATTGGAGCATTTATTGCTGTATATATAATGATTGCTGAACATATTATGAATAAATTATATAATTCTTAATTAAATAGATAATATTATTTGCAATGTTATCTATTAGTATTAAGTTTATAATATTATACTGGAGGGATCAAATATGATTCAAACTCAAATTTTCTTATTCATCAAAAAACATATTTTAAAATTTCTAAATATCTTGAAAAAAAAAAATTAAAATATAGTAATTAATAATTAATATATTTAACCAGAAAATGTGTGTTTGTATTAGTGTATAAATAGTATAATGCCTTATAATTTTAAAAATAATTATTTTAAATGAAAAAATAATGTGACTAAAAGAATAACAATTCCTGTTAAATTATATAACTTTCTATCTGAACTACTCTGCAAGTAATTACATTTTAAGCACAACTTCTATTTAGTTGCAGTATGTTATTTAAAAAAAAATTAATAGTCAATGTATATATATATATAAGTTACGGCCCATGTATCTCTTGTGTCAAGTATTCTAATTTTTTTTAACGTGTTATTTACGTTTCAAAAGTGAAAATGGATGTCAAAGAAGTGTTTTTTTATGAAAATTATAATGAAACGTTACGTAATAAAATCCCTAATAATTCTAGTTTAACCAAAATAAAATATGACGAATTAATTTTAAATATTAAATAAGCAAAAATAAAAAAATAGTAAAACGTCATATAACATAACATAAACTTTTAAAAAATTTGATGTAATATAATGGATGAAGAAAAATTAATAGTGCCCATTAATAAAGATAAAATAATAAAATATTTTGTACATAATGACGAACTTTACACAATAATACATGAAAGTCATATTAGTATTGGTCATGGTGGAAGAAATAGATTAGAAGAGAAATTAATTAAAAAATTAAGAGAAAGGAATTACAAAAAAAAGTACAAAAATATTAATAGAGATAGTATAATGTTGTATTTAAATTTATGTAAGACTTGTCAAAAAAAAGTGTTAGTAGTTAAGCCAACTATATCTACTGAAATGAATGCACGATGTCAAGTGGACCTTATTGATATGCAAGTTCAGCCAGATCGTGATTTTAAGTTTATACTAGTTTATCAGGATCACATGACAAAATTTGTGTTGCTTAGACGATTGAAATATAAGAGAGCTGTAAAAGTTGCATACATACTTTTGGACATATTTACATTTGGCACTCCGTGCATTTTGCAAAGTGACAATGGACGTATTTAACATACATTATGCTATTTCATTTTTATTATATAACAAAAAAAAAAAAAAAAAAATGTATTTTTTACATTGTCCGTGAATATTTGGGCATTGTATAAAATAACCGGACAAAGTTTAATATTTTCTTTGCAAATATAAATAGGGTATTGTGTACATTAACCGGGCGTTTCTCACAATGACTAATTTCACACTTGGCCCGTAACATATATATATATATATATATATATAAATTCATAGAATCATTATTTATCAGTAATTCAATTACTGAGAAATTTAAAATAAGTACAATTTTAAGTAATCTTTTTCTCTTTATCTTTACTATTTTAAGTTTAAATAATTGTAAGTATTATCATTTTATTTTATTCAGCCATTCAATTTTTTTAAAACTCCAAATTAAATTGTTTCAAACTTAATAAACTTGTATTTTACTTTTGTGATATTAATGTTTAATGTTTTTAATAAATAAAATAAATTAATTATTAATAAATAATAATAGATACATTTTAAGTAAATGAGGCTGATTAGTATATATTATTATATTAAGAAAATGTTTTTATTCTTTAATTGTAATAATAATTAAATACAAAATACAATTATAAGTAGACAGTTAAACTAAATTAAAAATAAATTATTACGAAAAATAAATAGATAAAATTTAAATGTTGTATTTTATTATTACAAATTTATTCATTTTTTTTCTTTTATTGTATGTTAAATCAACTTTTACTCATGCATTTAAAACCACAAATAAAAAGATCATCAAAACTAACAAAATAGGAAATTCTACAAAGAATTCTGTGTTGAATATTAATTATAGTTTATAATCATTTTGTATTATGACAAGAATTTGTAAGACATCAATGAAAAAGAAATGAAACACTAAAATTTGAAAAATAAGTTTTAATGTTTTTAATAATATTAAGTACTTTTTTTATTTATACTTACACTATAAATAAAAAAATTCAAATTATTATTAAATTTAACAAAAAAATGTATTGTTAATGAAATACTTAGGCTAATATACACTATATATGTGACATTAACTTATTAGCTATTACTAAAATAATTATATGCCTATTTATGAAATATTATTTAATACAAAGTAATTGATGTTGAACTAAAAGAATTAAAACAAAATGTTAATATTATATTTTAATATATATTTTTTTTTAAATTAAAAATACAATATATCAATATCAATAATCAATGTCCTACTTTTCCTAGTGTTGTATCAGTTTTAGGATTAGAAGTAACTTGCTGCATATCAACAATACATTCATTTATACAAGTCTGTAGATCACGTAACCTATGCAATTGAGCTAATCTTAAAATCTTTATAGCCTTTAGAACGTCAGGATCGTCAGAATCAACTTTATAGCCTTGTACTTTATCCAAAGGAAAAGCTTCGCCCTAAAAAGTAAAAGTAAAAATTAATTTATATAAATGTAGATAAACTATCAACACTTACTTTTGGTAAAACTGATGATGGATCTTTTATTGCTTCTGCATTTAGTCTTCTAACAATAAATTTATGTATAGCTTCAAATGTAATTAAATGATCAGGATGCTTAGAAATATGTAATAAATCCGCAATAAAATCCACACTTGTCTTAAAATTATCATTGTTGACTAAATATATCAGAAAAATTGATAATTACATAAAATGTGTGATATTATATAAAGTGATTAATGCAATATTATATTTAAATGATAAAAATGAATTATTATAAAATTAAATTAAAACATTTGATTTTTAGTAATTTTATTATTAAAAAAAATTGGGTTCTAAGAAAATTCACTCCAGAATTATAGTTTAGTTTTAAAAGTAAATTGTTTTTATATTAAATTATATATATCTTAATCTAATATTATTCAAATCAAACAATTTATATTAACTTGTAGAACATAATATAAGACAATAAATAGGTACTTATCTAACACAAAATATATAAAATAAAGCACATATTGTATCTATTAAAAAAATAATATATAAAAAAGTTACCTACCATCAAAGTTATCAATAGGGTTATTAGAAGGTATAATTATTGGAATATCTGAAGAAACTTCTTCAAGCGTCTTTTTAGTTTCAGTATCAAATTTAGTCTCTAAAAAGAAAAATTGATAATACAATTATTTCGGTGCATCCGAATTGCGTGCGAAAATATAGAAACCTGTTGAATTGCGTGCGCGGTTTTTTCGATGTAGGGTCGAATTGCGTGCGCGTTTTTTTCGATACAGGTCCGAATTGCGTGCCTGCCATGTATGGTCTTTCCGATGTAGTTCTGAATTAACCGGAAATAATATTTGATATTATGGATTTTTCACTTTAAGATTTTATTAATGTATAGGTATTATTTATTATGTGTAATATGTCGTATGTATAAAGCTATGATGATCCACATGAACGACCGAGTAAAATTTTACATAGAGAATTACGAGAAAATGGAGATGTAAGTATTTTAAATACTACCGACACAATTCGTATTAGAAAAAATATTTATCATGCACGATCAAGCATAATACCAAAACTACCAACAAATTTAGTTGAATTACATTTGGCATTAATAAATATAGGTGAAATTAAATAAATGAAGATTTTTTATTAATAAACAATTCTGAAAATAATATTGTAGCATTTTCAACTATGACGAATTTAAAGTTTTTAAGTCAGTGTGAAGTGTTGTATGTAGATGGTACGTTTAGAAGCTGCCCAAAACAATTTTATCCTATGTATATTAATTTGTGTAGGTATACGAGTAATATAAAATTGTAAACTGTATAGAATGTCATCGTTTTAAATGCGCACGCAATTCGGACCTGTATCGAAAAAAACGCGCATGCAATTAGGTCCTACATCGAAAAAATCGCGCACGCAATTCGACCAGTTCATATTTTATAGTTTTTTTTCCGCATGCAATTCGGTTGCAGCCAATTATTTTAGATATTTAATTTTAAAAAAAGCTGGTACTCCTGCCGCAAGGATACAGGCGTGCAATCATAGTGTTTCATTTTAATAAGAATTTGCATTAAAAAAAAAAAACAATTCTGAGCGAAGTTCAGTCAGAAAATGTGGGTATTAATTAAAATTTTAACATTTTTTATCAAATAATTAAAACGCAATATTATATCACACATACACCATATAGGTACATATATATAGTACTTAAATAAACTCCTTATAAAATTTTCAATATAAATGCTCATAAAATCCATTGTCACCTAAATGCCCATATCTGACAGAACTTTGCTCAAAATAGTGTTTTCGAATGCAATGGTTTATCATTGCATTCAAATTCTAATTAAAATCAAACACTATGATTTGCACATCTGTATCCTTGCGGCAGGAGTATCAGCTCTTCTTTTTTATATTTTAAACAGTTATAAAAAAAATCATAAATATAATAATTCACAATTAACTGGAACTAAGTTATGTAAAATACATTTGAGTTTCAATAAAATTATCAAAATTTTTGTCAATTTTATTTAACATTATTGTAAAATATTGTAATATAAAAAGAAAAATCTATATGAATAATGTAATATTGATTTTACTGAAATTTCAACTTTGAATATCTATAAAAACATTGGGTGTTGAGATCTTCCTAATATTTTGAAAATAGGTTAAAATATAAATCAGTATACTTTAATAAAATTTTCCAAATTTTTGACTTATTTTAGCTATTATTAATTAATTATTTTTAGCTATTTTTATTTTAAAAGTATTAAGAAATAATAAGAATATTCGTATGGTTTCTAAGATTTTCGTTTAAACTAAAAAAATTAACTTTAAACAGCTATAAAAAAAAAAAAATTGAGACTTGCAATATTTTTATATCATGTTTAGTAAAATGTATATAATACTTTAGTAAAATTTTCAGACATTAATGACAAAAATTGCCAATTTTATCAAAAAATATATACATAAAAACGAGAACTGTACGACATAATTAAAGTTCTATGTTTTGTAGAATAATTAACGTAACGGTTCCCAAATTTTACCACATATATATACCTATGTGAACACTGAATAATATTTTCAAGTCTTTAACTTCAAAATTGTTAGTTATCGTGAAATATTGAAAAATAATTTGTCGAAATTTCAGTTTTTATTGAGAAATTCGAAAAATGACCTATTCAAAGTACCAACTTCATCCACTTTCCAATTGGAAACATATGCTATTCATGAAAATCGGAGCATTATTTCGGGTAGTAAAAGTGTCTTCAGACATAAAAAAAAAAAAAAAAAAAAAAACACCATTGTAAAACCAATACATAATCAATTAATTATTTACTTACTTTTTTCTTTGTAAACTTTTCTAATAGCCATACCTAACAACCATTCTAACATATCTGTTTGAGACATTTCAATTGGACAGGAACAAGACGCACAATAATTTTTATATGTTACATCCCATGTCGAAGAATCTATGTTCTGTAACTCTATTCGTTCATCAGGTTTATAAATGTGTAATATATTTTCTTCTAACCATAAAACCAACATTCTGAATTTTTTTTTATCTACAAAATATTTTATAAAATAATAATTATTAATATAAGTACTACCTTTTACTATAATAGTATCAATAATATATTTTATAAAAAATGAAATGAAATAATTGATATTTTGTTAGTTAACTATAATGTTTTATTACAAAATAATTAACTTTTACTATTTCACTCTGTACACGTATTACCATTTGTACATTTTTAAATAATTTAATTGAGCTTTTATTATTATTTTTGTTATTGTTAAATTTATTAGTATATTGTAAATCTATCTACTGTAGTCTTTGTTATTTTGTTAATTTAATGTTTATTTAATAGTGTGTTTAGTTTTATTTTTTCACCAATATATCTACCGTTTAAGAAAAAAACGAATTTAATTTAATTCAAGATTTACAAATTACACATAACAATGCGCACAACAATAAAACGCAAATAAAAATAAATTCACAGTAATAATAATTATTCAATTATCGTAATGTCTCACCATTTGCATCGAAAACGGCAGCCAATGGATAGCCTATGGCTTTCAATTTGTTAATAAACATCCCAGCTGGAAGAGAAGTAAACTTGAGAACTGAAATAAACGAGTAAAGCTGTATTTGAATAATCCAAAATTTTAAAATCTATTTCTAATAGATATTAATTAGGTACATTATATTATATATATATATATTTTTTTTTATAAATTATGTACGCGAACATCAAATATCGACGTCGGTAGTTTACAAGTTGTTTTCGAATTTTCGATTTGATAAAATAAAATTTTATAGTTTTTAGTTTTTTACCATAAAGTATAATGTCGATAGACGATAATAAAATATTTTATTATTTATTATCAAAATCGATGATAAGAAATTTCCTTCTCGACGTTCTTTGACGATAATATTATTCAGAGATGGGACTTTTCGTTCATTTAAGTGAACTAATGAACGATTTGATGATACATTGATGAGGGAACGGGTACGATACCGGAACAATTATAGGAACGATTCCACACATATTTTCCACACGAACAACGAAATGCTACACAAATTGTTCACAACCAAAATAGGAGTCTGATACGTTTGCTCGACAATACTTTTTATCCACAGATATATAAAACAAAAAAATATAACAAAAAATAAAACAAAAGAAATATTTTATATGTTTAGTTATCACATAATCGTTCAGTGAACAAAATACAAAAATTCGTAGGACGTTTTATTATTATTATTATTATTATTATTATTAATATTATGGTATGTACAGTATGTATGATGATTAAACGTTATCAGCGGATAGCCGACGTCGAAGAATTTTTACGAACGTTGCGGTTATGACCTCATGGGATGCACGTTGAATTGTTTTTATTTCTATAAGTTCACTCTCGTCCTTTCTTCTGCTGATCGTCCGTTCCCATTCGTGTTTTAGTCACTTGGCAGTCCACGCTTTTGTTTCGTCCCTGTGGTAAGTAATATTATTGTTATTGTTCACGGTCGTCTAATTGCTTTTTCGTCGACACTCGACTTTGTTCTGTTCGTTTGACGTCCGGGTTTCGTGAGCGGCGCACGACGCGTTGTTGTTTGTTGTTGCTGTACGAACGCCGTTGAACGCATTTTGCGTCAGTTGTGGCTGAAGTGTCGTAGTCAGAACATAATAGTTTCCCGCGTTTCGTTTCTCCGTTTTCATCTCGATTCTCTTTTCCGCGTACTAAACCAAGTGCGTTTTTATTAAAAGTATATTCTATTATTATTATTATTATTATTATTATTATTATTATTATTATTATTATTATTATTATTATTATTATTATTATT